>MJUU01018515.1:0-71466 GCA_002080025.1 Modiolus philippinarum | reverse complement strand
TTTTAAGGCTTTTTGATACAATTCATTCTGAGCCAACGAGAAAGATCCAGAACTTGTAAATTTCAAGCCCAGATATTTAAAAGAAACTACACATTCTATTTCAGAGTTATTGACTGTGAAGGGTTGTTTTAAGTGTCTGCCAGCTTTGTTGAAAATCAAAACTTTAGTCTTTGAAGTATTTATATTCAAACACCAATCTTGACAATATAGATAAAGTTTATCCAACTTAGATTGTAAACCTTTTGCTGACGAAGATAATATTACAATATCATCTGCATACATTAAACAGTGAATCGGGTGATTATTAAGATATATAGGGTCTTCACAATCACTGAGATATTTGGGTAAGTCATTTATGAAGAGGTTAAATAGATTGGGACTTAAGTTATCTCCCTGTTTTACCCCAAGATTTACGGGGAAAAAATCAGTGATCCTGTTATTACTGCGAACACAAGATTTGCTCAAAGAATACATGTTTTTAATAATATTATAAAAGTTTGAACCTACACCAATTTGAAGTAATTTCAACTTAATACCAGTATAAATTACTGTATCATAGGCCTTTTGAAAATCAACAAAGCAGGCAAACACTCTCCCATCTTTATCATGGCAATATTTATCAATAATACTTTTCAAAATAAACATATGGTCAGATGTTCTTGCATTTCGAGTAAAGCCAATTTGGCAATTATCAATTATATTATATTTGTTCAAAAATTTAGAGAATCTAATATCTAATACTTATATATGTAGTTTCCGCCGTCTGCCAATCAAAATGTTTTGTTGTGCGTTTTCCCTACAATGCATTGGCTTGTTAAACAATTACTAAATGAAGAAAAAAATATTTTCATGAGATACAAACTTGAAAAATATAGTTTTTTCTTCTTTTTTGACACATTGACTTCCGTTCTGTCTTTATGTTACTTCTCAGTCTAATAATACAATGTAAATCGAACGCTGGTGAATTTGTATTTCTCAAATACACTACAAATGGAGTCCAGCATATGATTGGGAAGAGCCAGATAGCAAGAAAGTCATTCGTTTTGTCGACGTCTAGCTTCTTGCCTTCACTTAGAACAATGTTGTGAGATGGTTTGTCTTGCTGACATTTGGATAAAGCATGAGTACTGAAATATTGTTTTAAATGATGTAAGCAAGGGCTGTTACTCCAGCATAGAATATGATGTATGTCAAAATCAAGTTATCGTACCATCAAATTACGCCGGCAAATATTAGTATTAGTTTGGAAAAAGAAGATAGTGTGGGTGTGTTTGTTATATTCAGTAATTGGAATAACATATGGAATGCTTTTCAGAACGAACAAATTAAAAGATTAGTACTTTCTTAAAGAATTGTTGACATATTTTTTGACATAATCCAGTTAGAAAATTCGCATTAAGTGCGATCAAATTGGATATTACTAATCCAATTAAAAATTTTTTCCTCTTTAATCCAATAAAAATTGATATCAAGCAGGTCAGACTACTTTGGAACGTCTAGAAAGGGTAATCCTTCATACATTTGGTCGTAGTCGTCAAAAACACATGAATTCCAAACATATCGCCAAACATCGTATTTTCGACCCACTTCAGTATTCGACCTAAACGTGCTATTTCAATCAAAATTATGACGTCACAATCGACGCTTAGTAGGTCGAAAACCGGATAGATGAGGATACCTGTATTGTTAATAGTTCCAATCCTTTCCATATCTTTCTTTTTCCAATCGAGATAAAAAAAATCTCTTTTTTCTCAATTGAAATATTTTTAACCAAATCCATTTATCGTGTCGCCTGCTGTAGGCAGAGTCGACACATAGGATTACCTTTATCCGTTGTCATTGTCCTGCAGTGGCGTCCTTTGTCGTCTGTCGGTTTATGAATCTGCAACTTCTTCAAATTACGAGTCCGATTCCGACCAAATTTTCAGGATATGTTGTTCATCTGATGTAGTTGTGCACCTGATACTTAGAATTTTGATTTTACAGATTTTGGAGGTTCACAGAACCAAAATTGCTCATTTCTTAATCTGGTTTGTTAATCCACAACTCCATCTAAATCCAACCAAACTTGCAGAATATGTTGTTAACCTGGTGTAGTTGTGCACCTGATACTTACAATTTTGATTTTACAGATTTTGGAGGTTCACAGAGCCAGATTGCTTATTTGTTAATCTGGTTTGTTAATCGACAACTCCATCACAACTATAAGTCGGATTCAAACCAATCTTGCAGGATATGTTGTTCAACTGATGAAATTGTACATCTGATACATTAAATTTTGATTTTACAGGTTTGCTGAGCCAAATTAGTTCAATTATTAATTCAGTTTGTTAATCTGCGACTTCTTCAAAACAGTATGTCAGATTGCAAGCAAACTTTTAGTATATGTTATTCTTCAGATCTGGTTATGCACATATTACTTAAAATTATATTTATACAGATTTAAGAGGCTCACTTAGCCAATAAAGTTCATTTGTTAATTTAAGTCCTTCAAAACTATAATCCATATATTTAACAAACATTGCAGAATATGTTTTTTTTTCTCCTGATCTAGACATGCAGCTGGTACTTAAAATTTTAATTGAACAGATTTAGAGGTTATGGCTCTGATGTAGTGCAGGCGTATTTTGTCCGCTCCATTTACAAGAGATATCTAAGGCCATCACGGCACAGTTAAAATTTGTCTACACTGCTAATAACAGACACTCTAAATTTTTTTTTAATTTTTTAAATTTTTTTTTGTTTTTGTTTTTTGTTTTGGATTTGGTTTTTTTGTTTTTTTTTTTTTGGTTTGATTTAGCCTATAATTGTGGTTGGTTGCCAGGTTTGCATATGCCCTTTATACATTTTAGCTGCATATAGGTATTATTGCTGCATACATTTTATGTACCAGCAGTACTGTCTAGGCACAGTGTGTCTAGGACGGAATTAAGTGAAAAAAATAAGTGTTTCTGGATTTGCATTTTATTTATTGCACTTTTTTTCAATGTTTTGTCGCCTTTCATTTTGTATATATCTCATATATAGAAAGAAGTAGGTAATACATAATGTTTGAACACCTGGCAAGCTATGACTCAATCATTTCTATTTAATACATGTACTTATTGAAACAAGTTGTTTTTGATGTTGTTTTTTAACAAGGTTTAAATGATGTAATGTGTCGTTTGAGATGAATATATTAAAACTGTGTTTGAAACGAATTTTACCTATTTCAAGACTGTTTGTAGACGTTAGACTTCATAACTGCAAGTTTGAGTTTTGTAAACACATGATTTTGGACATAATTGAGATATTTTGGGTTTTTCGTACAGCAACGCTGAGTTAATTCCTTACAGGGAAGAGGAAGAATCTGGAGAGACAAAAATTATATATCAAATGATTTAAGTAAATGTTCAGATTGGTCCATGAATGATATCTTGTACAATGCAAGTCAGACACTTGATCGTGATGTTTGGCCATTCATGTAGGTGTTATCTTTGCTGTTATAATTTAAATAGAGTACAGAGTCATTTTTCCAGTTTTTATACGAATCCATCCAAATCGTGTTTAGTTCCAAATCTCTTGTAGAGGAACAGAAAATTGGAACTTTGAATTGATTATATTTACGTCAGACAAGTAAGTCATATCGTGGCTCTAACAACTGAATCTTTTATCCAAGCTGTTAAGCCATGCATTTTGGCATATTCATTGTCTCTATCCTGCGAATCGGTGAGATCATCATTAACCCCGTACTTTCGAAGAAAGTTCGGGGAAAATGTTATACCCTCCGTCTGTCCGTCCGTCCGTCCGTCCGTCACACTTTTCTTGTGACTCAAACTCCTCCTACATTTTTGGATTTAGGGATTTAATTTTGATGTAGAATAGTTGCATATAGTCTGCAGATGCGCAATAAGCTTTCGGATTTTCGACATTGGTCTTGGTGCAAACAAGAGGCCCCATGATGTCAATTTTTACACATGTAACATGTGACACAAACTCCTCCTACATTTATGGATTTAGGGATTTAATTTTGTTATAGAATTGTTGCACAGAGTCTGTAGATGCGCAATAAGCTTTCGGATTTTTGATATTGGTCTTGGTGCAAACAAGAAGCCCTATGATGTCAATTTTAATAAAGACCCAAAGATGTGGATTTTGACACATGTGGCATGTGACGCAAACTCCTCCTACATTATGGGATTTATGGATTAAATCTTTATGCAGAATTGTTGCACATAGTCTATAGATTTGCAATAAGCTTTTGGAATTTTGGTTCCGGTTCCAACTTTGGTAAATTTCCTGAAAATGTCAAAGACCAATTATATTTTGGAATTCTACCTAGCCACCATACTTTAATTGTTAATTTAATTTAGGACAAACATTTTCATCAATAAGATTTCAAAAATATTTGATTCCAATTTTGGTAAATTTCCTGAAAGTCTCAAAAACCACTTATTTTTGGAATTCTACCTAGCAACCATACTTAAATTGTTTGTGTAGTTTATGACAAACATTTTTCATCAATTGGATTTCAAAACTATACGATTCAAATTTTTGGTAAATTTCCTGAAAGTCTCAAAGACCACTTATTTTTTGGAATTCTAACTAGCAACTGTGCTTAAAATGTTTGTGTAGTTTTGGAAAAACATTTTCATCAATTGGATTTCAAAAATATTTGATTCCAGTTTTGGTAAATTTTCTGAAAGTCTCGAAGACCACTTATTTTTTTGGAATTCTACCTAGCAACCGTACTTAAATTGTTTGTGTAGTTTATGACAAACATTTTCATCAATTGGATTTCAAAAATATTTGATTCCAATTTTGGTAAATTTCCTGAAAGTCTCAAAGACCACTATTTTTTGGAATTCTACCTAGCAACCATACTGAAATTGTTTGTGTAGTTTAGGACAAACATTTTCATCAATTGTATTTCAAATATATTTGATTCCAATTTTGGTAAATTTCCTGAAAGTCTTAATGACCACTAATTTTTTGGAATTCTACCTATCAATCATCCTGAAATTGTTTGTGTAGTTTAGGACAAACATTTTGATCAATTGTATTTCAAAAATATTTGATTCCAATTTTGGTAAATTTCCATGAAAGTCTCAAAGACGACTTATTTTTTAGAATTCTACCTAACATCCATACTGAAATTGTTTGTGTAGTTTAGGACAAACATTTTCATCAGTTGGATTTCAAAAATATTTGATTCCAATTTTGGTAAATTTCCTGAAAGTCTCAAAGACCACTAAATTTTTGGAATTCTACCTAGTANTAGTTTTGCAGTTATGAAAAGATTCCGTTCATTAAAATCGCAAACTTTATTACATACTCGAGCAAATCGAACAAGTTGAGATATGTAAACACCATATGATGGCGCTAATGGAACATCACCGTCCTAGAATTCTTTCAGTAACAATAACAACTATCAATTGTTAGAGTTCAAAAATAATGAAAAAAAAATTATGCCCAAGGTGTATAACAACTGTTTTCTGTGTCAAACAGGGAGTGCGGGGATAGCTGTCGTTTCCGACAACATCTAGTTACAATAGAAACAAACAGATGCGACTCTCGATAAGTTCATGTTATTTCATATTATTGTGAGTTAAATCAACAGGACAAATGCCTTTGGAAACACCCAGAACGGACTATTTTTCCTTGCTTTTGATTAGGTCCTGAATATGATACTAGGAGTCGGCAATCGTAGCTACTCGGCCATTGCCATTATACTACACTCAGTTATGTCACGTGATTTCGGAAAAGAGTAATCGTTCCTAATTATGTCCAAAATGTGTGCGAAGAGAGAAAAAAGGAAGCATAAACCATACATATTCAGATATCATTAAAAATCCTCTTTATTTGATTTAAAATTTGTACTCTCTACAAAGTTGAATTGACTTGTAAATGCTAAACATTTGATATGTGTTTTTTTTCTGCACAATATCGTCAATACTGCATGGAAGCTAGATTGTTCTTTCTGAAACATTTGATCTACATAGGAAGTTTTGCTCTTCGAGGAAGACTGATTGAAATTAATTTACTCTATAAAAAAAGTAATGCATTTGGCAGATTTTGCTGGATAACCCTCATTCTTCGCTCGAAACTTTTAATCAAAATTGTTTTCTCTGAACTTTAAAATTATAATATCGTCTTAACATCATCTAATATATAAAAACTCGGTTCTTTCGTGAACTTTAAAATAATAAAATCTTTTTGACATCATCATGATCATCTAATATATAAAAACTCAGTTATTCCCTATTTTAGTGATGGTTCTCCTGGTGTGATTTTTATAGAAAATATGTAAGAGAAATTAAAATGTCATGATAAATTTGCCTTTGTTTGGTCCAGTGATTTCAAATATGTATTCCTCTGTAACATTATAATAAAAGATATCTAGATAAATGATTAAATGTTATGGACTGGTGACAGGAGTAATATAGGTATATAATATGTCAGGCATGACAACTTGCCTTCATCCGACGTTTGTATAAACCTTGGCTAAAATATCATCTTTTCATGTGTGTTATGGACTGTTTTATAATATAATATGATTTTGTTCGGATTTGATCATATCAATTTGTTTTCCAACAAACAAACTGTTCAGTAGATATCAAAGATGAAAAGGAGTTTCTGATTTAGCATTTGTGGATTAAGGATACATTTTGTTACTTGTTTCATATTACCTGTGTTTTGTGTTTTCGAGGGAGGAATAAATAAGAAAGCTGTTTTGGGACCATTTGTTGAATGTGTGAAAGAAAAAAATGTGAAAATATGGAAATAAGAGATTGAACGAAATACATTTAATTTATTCAAAATAATGGATCACGCATCACGATTTGGTGACCGAATAATGGCAGTTTGATTTATCTAATTTCCAATTAAATTTGATTATAATCCGGTAATATATCTACATTTCATATCCTCTAGAAAATATTAAGACCATATGTGAGGTTTGAACATCCAAATAAGGAAGATGTACGCCCATACCCAAGTTGGAGCATTTAATTAATGGTATTGCTGGGTTTGGTCAATTTCACCAATGGATATCCTATATCTATAGATAAATGTTATCGTATTTCGGAAGAAAAATGTGAAGTCTAGGTACGATTCACACAACCTGGGAATTTATTACAAGTTTAATTCGAATTTAATCGTCAAAATTAAAGGTCACAACTTGAATTAGCTGTGATAAATTTCATGTATGTAAACAAAGTGCTGCATTTCATTAAATTTGTCGCTTGTTTTTACTTCAATCAACTTCCAATTAAAATTTGAAAACAGCTAAGAATATGTACTTGAAATAAATATCAGTTTAACATGTGACCCAAAGAAAGTGTGTGTAATTCAACAAACTGCATTCTTTGGATATTTCTTAATTAAAATGGAGCCTCCAAAATCAAGGTTGTATCGCAGAATATCTGATGCCGGATTTAGTGCAGTTCTGTCGGTAGGAGAAAGAAACAGGGGTCGGTCTCGGACAGTTGGGACATGTAATCGGAGACTTATAATGGCTCCTACATGGAGCAGTATAACTAAGGTAGGTGCTTTGCGTCAACAGATCGACTTTTTTGCTTGCAGGTTTTACAATCGACTATCATCGTACTCAGAATATAGGTACAAAGACTGGTTTTCGGTTTAAATTTCAATGGTATCTATCATAAGGGTACGGTGGTTCCAGTGTATAGCTACTTAGAAGCTATAAACTGGATCCGTGTACACTAATGGTAACAGTCATGGAAATTTAAACCCAAATCCAGTCCTGTTACCTATATCCTATGTACGATGATACACTGTGGGATACGTGCCCTGTGGTTGTTTATATTCTAAAAGTCTGTTACGGGGTTGTCAGCGTTTTAAAAGCCAGTGTAGACACTGTAAAAGCTTCCGTAATTTTTTTTAAAGAAAACTTTGACAAAGAAACTTCGATGGTGTCGGCAGGGCTGAAGATCACTTTGTCAGTTAAGTTCATGTTTTTGATGATCCAGCATCTGAATAAAAGAAAGGATGTAGCTTTACTCAACATCGAGCAATGAATTCCTCTTACTATGAGGCAGGAGCAAAGCTCATTGTTGAAGGCCTCATGGTGACCTCAAAGTTTGGAACAATAATATTGTTCAAATACTTTAACCATGTATTCGTGAGAGACTTTGTCTCTTGTGCATTTACTCCGCATCTATTCATCGTTTATTGGTTCAACGTTTGATATTCATGGTGGTTTTGTTATATTACATGTGCCGACCCAAATATAATATAATTTTCAAAAACTTTTTGCCGAAAGTAAAAATGAATAAGTTGGCAAGAGCAACGAATTTCATGCATGAGTTGTCGAACGTCATCTTCGATTCATTGTACTTAATGAGGTTGTCGAACTCAAACCGATGTCTCGAACTCGGAAGCTTTTTGCTGTGCGTGCAAACGGTTGTTTGACCTAACCTTAATAAACATTACACAGGTGACAAAAAGAAAAAGTACTCTTGACACGGTTTTGCATGTAAGCATGTACATTTATATGTAAGACAAACATTACATGTGTCACCAGCCATTTAACGCATGTGTCATTGGAGTCTGACGTTTTGACATGAAATTAAGGATTCACCATATTAAGTGATACCATACTACAATATTTGAATCTCCCTATAAATGGGGAGTATATAAGTTGTATCAAATAGTCGCTGACTAAATTTGCTCTTAACAATGAATTTCGGATAATCTTACGGATAAAGTTAATGATTATTTTAAATTACACCTATACACTCAAGAAGCGAGTGGTATGTGAGCAACTTCAGATTTTTTTTCAAAGCATTGTCAACAACATCTACATTTGTGTATATTAAAGTGAAAGTAACTTGAAACCTTTATTTACTTTCATTGGCTTCTATCTTTACTTACCAATACACACATGACATATATATGATAAATATACAAGATTCTAGTCTAAAGAAAATTCAATTATTCCAAACTTGAAGTACATGGACATGTCATAAATACAAAATTACAGATTATTAGAACAGGGGCTATAAATCTCTCTATATATACTTCTTTATCATGCTCATGATAGGGATATGAATATTTTATCAGTTATGATATGTCATGCATGTTGTCAATTTTGAAAAATTAAGTTTCAAGTCGTGTTTTGTTGATGTTAATCGGCAAACCTCGGACGTTCCTGCCACTACTATATCAGATGAAGATATCAACAGGCTCTCAAGCAATATGCGTGAGAATCGCGCAATGCGGGGCAAATTTTCGGCATTTTCCTTTGATCATTTGCTTCTCCTCTTTGTCTTTCTTGGTAAATCCTACGCTTTTGCTTCAAAAAACTATGACAGCACTGTTGCAATGTGTATAATGTCTTAGGTGTGGCAATAGCATTGTGTATATTTAAATCTAATACTCTCTTATTCACTTGACCTTTACTTCTTTTTTTTTGCATTTTTCCAACAGTTGGTGTTGCAATAACTTTACAATCACACATTTCTTTTGCTTGACGCTTGCCTTACGACCTTTACTCCATGACTGGACGCTCAGAACTAGCCTTTACCCATGTCTTGACTGTTACATGTTTTAAGGTTTCTAACTTTTGTTATTATTTTTGAAACTAAATTAATTATTTGTTTTCATCAATCAAACGTGCATCAACCCTATCATGTGAGGATTATTAGGTTGAATATAAAGGCGAGCAATCTATGTGTCCAAACCTACTATTATTGTTGTCAGTATTTTGAGCACCTGCTTGACCTTAATTGAAAATAATATGTCATTTTGTTTTAATTACTTGCTAAATATGAACCCGAAGACAATAAATATGTCATTTTCTATCCCAATTTCATAATTCAAAGCGGAAACTTTTTGATTTATATACGTGTATCTAGCGTGTCTCTGCCTTGGGCAAGATTCTTTTCATCTTAAGGTCGAGTCTACATGCACAACATGTATTTATACATATATCTGTAACACATATGTATACAGGGTGAAATATTTTAGTCGAGTGGCGAGAGCTATTCATACATTTTATAATAAACTTGAAATAAGTACAAAGTGTGTTGTTATAAACTTTTTATGATATTCGTTTCGTACCATTCAGTGTCCAGATTCAGCCATAAGCACACTTCAAAACTTATACTAAATTAGGGACCGACCATTTAACCTGAATGGGGGGTATTTTTTTTCTGGACAGAAAATTATTTATTTTTTGCACGTGTATCAACAAAATATTTTTTTTTCAAAATTAACATTATTTTTTTGGGCAGAAAACCTCCTTCAGAAATTTTTTTTTCATCATATTGGCAGCCAAAATATTTTTTTCACATAAAATCAGATCCAAAATATTTTTTAGAAAAAAAACCATAGCCCCCCCCCTTCAAGTTAAATGGTCGGTCCCTTATAGCTGATCAACAAACCAAACCTAGCATGTTCTTATAGTGACAAAGAGCTCTTTTGCCAATATTAGTTGCAAAATTTGCTTAGTTTTGGGTCCAGTGATGGGAATGTTTTCTCCAAACAATGAAATCTAAATACTAAGAATATACTATATTCAGACAAAAACATACTGGTCTCCATGCTAAATATGGTGATAGTAAGCTTTTCAGTGTTTTGTTTGGAATTAATTTACTGCTCATTGGAATTTCTCACAAATCAACCGGGATTGCATTTGTATATTTAGTTCTGAACTCTCAGGAGGTTACGCACACTATTACTGTATCGCCAAAGTTTATGGCATTAGGAAGGCAATTCTCTCCTTTGTGTAAACTAACTTCTCAATTTGGTATTTGACTAGACCAATGCGTTTGAAGTCTCCCTTTGTAACCTTAGATTAATAAGTCACAAATTATTCACAAATTTATTGATCGCCTAAAAGAGATTTGATGACTTTTTTATATCTGTGATATAAATGTCAATTGTATTTACTACAAATAATCCCTGCTGTCCCGTTATATATCCAACATTTAGCTCTAGGAATGCCTTTTATCTGATGATACCAGTAGAACAAATCTATTACCGTAAATGACCTAATATGTGCGTTCATTGGAGTATGAAAACTAATGGATTTAAGTGTAAACCCATTTTCATATTTCGGCCATATGAAAGGTTTGTTATGACTATTGTATGCCGAGCACCTGTTTTCACACAAGGGACAATAATATTTATTTTAGTTTTACGACCTTTTATTGACAAATATGTTCGATCTGTTGTATATACACATCTGATAAAACTAACGCCTCATTGCGACCGGACAGTTTCGT
The DNA here is from genome assembly GCA_002080025.1 of Modiolus philippinarum. NCBI lineage: Eukaryota > Metazoa > Mollusca > Bivalvia > Mytilida > Modiolidae > Modiolus > Modiolus philippinarum. The sequence continues at coordinate 60,238 of MJUU01018515.1, read as the reverse complement.
ACTGCCCGAAGCTCCACAAAGTGTACTGGCATTACTATTGATTTCTTGAACAAACTGACGTAAGTGTAATTTCATTTTGTATTTTATTTATATATATATATAAAATCTTTTTTTCCAAATTATGCTGCTTGGAAATTAAAGGTAACAAATTTTCTTCATGTCTAGTTTAATTGTATTGCGCTAGTTATATGTCGATCGATGCATGGTTCAAAACATATTTTTAGCACCAAGCAATGAAGCTAAAGTTCTGGTATTTTTAATATAGTGCTGTAATAATTCTGCTTCTCTTGCTACGTATATCCCTCTTGCATAGGTCTGTATGTCATTAGCTGTTTTTGGCCATTTGTGCTCTATCAGATAATACAAATTTTTGGGTTATTGTCTTCCAAATGCTTTGATTTGATCTGCACGGAGGAGACATAAGTTATCGAAATGGCCATATGCAGACACTAAATTTACAGTAACTTCCGTATTGTGTTATCAACCCTCTTGTAATTCTGATACTGTTAGAAGAAATGATCACGTATTTTTCATTAATGAAGAAGTTGTTGCCCTTATTAAAAGCCAGAAATCTCAATAATTTGATAAAAAAAACATGGGCTGATAACCGAACTACAAGTTACAACTACTGGTATTATCGTGAAAATGAGAAGGATGCAAAATATTCATCTGTTGTAGAATTAAAAATGATTTTAGTCTTAAGACTGTGGGCCTTAAGGTTTTTTATTCCACATTGGAGGAGTAGGTGTAGACTGCAAATCCTTATATTCGAGGAAATGTTCAACACGGCGGGTGTCTTATAAGAAGCAGGTGATGCTTACTCTATACCGTTGCACCTGATATCCCCCGTGGTTTTTTATTGGGTCCGTGTTGTTCGTTTTGTGTGTGTGTGTGTGTGTTTCTGTGCCTTGTTCATGTTGTGTCTCCTTTTTTTCCATGTTGCCATTGTCATTGGATTTGTTCGTTATTCGGTTCTCACTTCCTAATATTTTTCGCCGGAAATTTTTACAATATCCTTCAGTCGATGGAGGGCACATTTGTCACTCACAAAAGTGAATAGCCCTTAAGATTAATTGTTTTTCGTCAATTGAAATCTATTTAACAGTTGTCATATGGCAAATGACCTGGAACACATCAAATTAATAGTTGTTGAAATCAAGAGGTATGTCAACATTTATTTATTTAGTGGACGGGCCGGAACCCCACCTTCCCTTTTAACTCGATGTATTCACACACAAGAGCTATTTCGAGAAGTCCTCAGTATTGAAATCCGGGCAAGATTTCAAGATTGTATCAGAAGCAGAATTTATATCACATTTACATATTAAATAATGAGTTCACATATACCTAGAAATAAAAGATAGAAAGCCACAGAGATAGATAAGAAAAAGTTTGAGCTTTACTAATTCTGTAATTACTAAAAAGTAATTAATGATGAATGAAGGGATAAGGAGTAAATGCACATGAGACAAAATCTCTGCAAATACATGGTAAAAACAAGCAATTAAACAACGCTTTTATTGTTGTTCTTCGTCTTAAAGTCACCATGAGGCCTTCAACAATGAGCTTTGCCCATAACTCAGTAATACATTTTTTTTAATTCCGTTAGGTAATGTTAAAATATTATCTTTCATTTGCAATATATTGCTCCATGTATAAAAAAGTCACTTATACTGAGAAAAGTGAACAAATGGTTCACCATCAACAATATAAAAACAAAAATGTTATTACGTAAAGAGTCGTATAATTTTGTATATTTTATTTCATGTTGTACTTCGTCTATATGTTTGTATATATGCTTTCTACCATTAGAGGTATAATTAAATCAAATCAAAATTAATATAATGGTTTGCTAATTATTTGTCTAAACTTGACTATGTTTGGTATGAACAAACGATTAAACAGTGCAATTCTTTCCAGCTACATTCCTACAGTGTTTGCAAAATTTATCTTGGCTGGTATTAATAAAATATCTTCCAGTTTCAATTAGTATTTTCTTTTACAGTTTATATTTCTCTTATTTAATTTCTATAGATATGTTTCTTGTTTAAATTCCTTGTAAAATTTTAGAGTATAGTTCAATTTCCAATGCAGTCTGTATATCATGGACGCGTTTTTGATCTCAACAGTTGAAGGTCTACACCAGATATAACTGATAACAGAACCAAAGAGATCCATTTAAAGCGTCTATTACCTTTTAAGTATATTTACACTGGTGCCAAAGTATTGCGACCATACTTCATTTTCGAGATGGCGCTGGAATAACGTTCAAATAACGTTGGTACCGCGATGTAGATTAATTTGTACAGAGTACTAGCGAGTAATAATTAATTATTTTAATTTTTATGACTAAATTCTGGACGACCTAGATCTACGTCTACCATAAAAACGCGCATTTTAACAAATTCCAAGCATTCTTTTGCAAAAAGAAAACATTTCTGTATAATTTACTATCCTACACATTTTATGCGTAATGTATGCATGACCCGAAATTTTAAGGTGTTTATGTGAGTAATTTAAAAATGTATTTTGAAATTCAAATTTCATTTTTAAGGAGAAAATATATTAACCGCATAAACACGATATTTTATGAGCTGAATGGCGAAAATAATTGTTTGCTGAAACGAATAGCTTTCCGCTCTGAATATATGTCAATTTCATATATAGAAATTGTAACTTTCAATGCCTATCTAATTTCACAGAATATTAAATAACAAAAAAACAACATCTCTTTCAAAAAGCGGATCTTTTTTTTTTTATAAAAAGTGACATATCATCTGATGAGCTATAAATCTTTCAAAGTACAAATTATAACTGTCATACCAAGATACGGGATACCCCCACATAGAAAAAAAATTCCAGTGTATTGAATTTTATAAACTGGTACTCATGAAAACGGAAATATGATCAAATATGGCATCTCGTATGTCTCGCGCTGTAAAAGCTTCAAATTTTCTTTTCTTTCTAGAAAACATTACCACCTTAGGATATTTATAATTAACACCAAAAGCAATCGAAAATTATTTCTCGATTTTAAGACAAGCAAGAACTTTTTCAGCCATGTGAGATACCCTTGTCTGAACTCACGGGTATCAGAGATTTCTCGAACTAGGAAAGAATTAACGCTTACACATGCATTTATTTAAAGTCTGTTACTGAAGGGGGGTTGTTGTAAACGAAGGCCGGTAGAAAGGAGCAAAGAGAAGGAGAGGGTTGGAGGAGAAAGGGGATGGGAAAAGGAAGAGAAATGGGGCAGGAGAAATTGGAAAAGGACAAGAAAGGAAGAAAGGAGAATAGAGGCAATGAAAGGGAGACCTGTAGAAAGGAGACAGACACCCACCCTCTTATTACTTGCAATGAACATCTGCTCATATGTATATTTTCATTTTAGCATCATTTTATAGACTTTTGATGAAGTAACTTCAAATTCAAGGCCATTTCGGTCGCTTATGTTTTGTCATCTGTAAGTGACAAAAACTTATATTTTCGACATTTTTTTTAAATTTAAAACATATCAAGTTAAGAAAGTCAATGTTTAATTAACGATACGAATAATTTGCATAACTTAATTGTTATATGGTACAACGCAAGTATTCTACATTTCGTGTTGATTGTAACATGTCATCACACATTCACTTACAATATCTTAATTTTAGAAAATTTTGTTACAGCTTAATAGCTCTATCGATCTTCGTAGATTTTGGTTTGTCGTTTAGATCCAATTGGTTTTAAGTTCTCCATCAGTTTTTACACATATTTCGGTTTGTGAACGTTCAGATTTGAAAATGTTTGTTATGATTTGCAAAAGAGACATAAGTTGTCGAAACGACCATATGCAAAAACTACATTTGCAGTAACTTTGTATTTTGTTGTACATTCAACCTGCATTTTTATCTGTTTTAATTTGAAATTAAGGGACATTTGGAATGAAAACGCACAGAAAGACTTTGACCGACACCTGGTGTTTACATGTTAACAAGTTGACATAATTAATATGTCTAATTATATATTATATGTTCATGATGACACAGACTCAATATTAAGTGGACAGTGGCTAAATTCGGATGTATCAGGAATAAAATATCTATAGATAACGAAGTTCAGTTTCTGTTGATTGCTATGTGAACGACTTATGTCTCCAGTGTGGGGATGGGCAATGGGGTGTCTTGCTCCTTTCTCCCGCACCCTCTTTCCTGTCTCGATCCATCCCCCTCTCTCCCGGTCTCCCTTATTTTCTTCTATTCCTTCTCCCTTCCCCCGCTCCTTTTCTCCTTTATCCCACCCTCTCTCCTTTCTCCCGTCCCCTCTCCAGTGCAGATCAAATCAAAACGTTTGAAGACCACAGAACGCAAGGTATATTGAGCCATTGGATAACAAATGTACAAAAAGCCATGCAATAGAATCTAGAATTGATTGGTGTTTGCTTGGATTGGAACCAAATAAGTTCACGCGTATGCCTAAGTATCATCGGAATCATTATGAGGTAGCGACAAAAAAGGTGTAAATTCAAAACTGAAAAATAAAACAAAAATATATATCTCAGTAATATCGCATTTTTTTTAAATGACAAAATACCGAAGTTACCGTGATTTTAGTTTCGGCATATGCGCATTTCGACAACTTATGTCCAAATCAAAACATTTGGAAATCCATAAACCGAAATATGTGTAAAAGCCGACAGAAAACTAATTACCAATAGGATCTGAAACGAAAGCCAAAATTATCTAAGGACAGAGCTTTTTACTCGGTCAAATAAAATATGTGGAATAAGATATTAGTTTAATATTTGTAGCATTAACTACAAGGCCTAGGAGTTTATTGTCGTGTGTCAGATACACAAATACCCCGTGGCCTACACTTTAATACATTAAGTAACGGTTACATCACCTCTATTAACTTACAAACTTGACATTTTACATATAACCCCCTTTGGTTATTTGTTCATCAAATCTATTTCTCTCCAAGTAACAAAGAAATGCTAGAAAATTTAATTACGTTGGCGTGTTTACTTCACGTGTATACTCCTGAAATAGTTATGGTATATTGAATAAGTATACTTTGAACTGGCTTTGGAACTACGATGTAAAACTTTCTTTTTTTCTGCCCGTGAAAAAGGAAGGGATTATTTTATATTTGTATATGCAAATATCATGTATGTGTTAAATCCATTTTTTAAACTAAACTGCAATCGATGTGTATTACATGTAGGTGTATTAGTATTGAAATCGCCTTGCTGTGTAACAAAAACTCGAATATAATCGAGGAAGTTCTAAATTCTATGTCCCACAAAGTAACACAGGAATGACCTCCCGAATATTCACATACTTTAAGAAAATCGAGTTGTGTGGGCTGTCTGAAAGGTTCGAAATTGAAATAACCAAATGCCAAGGTTACTTTGTTTCTTCAAATAGTAATTTCAACAAATCAGACCACTGAAACGGGAAGACTATATGAAAGCCGAAATTAAAGGTCTAAAACGAATCGCCAAGAAAAAGAAAGTGCTTTGCATAGAAGAGATGCCCCTTAGTTCTAAAATTATAAATGTTCCTTTCGGGACAACACCCTGGACTGGTTAACCCATGTCCACAATCAGAGGGGTCGCCCCAGTGATCACAAATAACCAAATACCGAAGTTACAGTTAAGGAGTAGGATGCAACTACGTGTAGCATTGTTTGTAAAATATCACCATTTGGGAGGTCTTGTTTAAAAATATTTTTTGTGAAAGAATGCAGTGTATATTAAATCAAATTATTTGCAAAGATTTTTTTATTTGAGATCATGATGTGATAACTTTAGATGCACCATGATGTACAATACATCAAAGGAAACAGATATTATCATCCTTCTTAAAACATCTCAGCGAGAACCATGTTGTCTTATCCTGGATCAACTATTCTATTTTAAATATTCATAAACGTAAAAATTTTATGAGTACTAATAAAACCCCGAATGAGAATAAAAGTAATGTAAAAATGAGACTGTACCATTTACGCAGTTGAAATAAACTCACAAATGCAGGCTTGCAGGATACTTTGAGATTTTGTCTCCGACTTTCTGCTATTTTCCTTCGGTATTTGTTTGCCCGTGTGTTGGTCGCTTACTCCCAACTACAATAAAAGAGTGTGTCCTTCAAAGTTCCTCTTACGACCGGACAATGACAAAATGTTAGTTCCCAAAACCCAACATACCCAGAAAATCATCCCCATGCATATCTAGTTCCACATTTTGTAACAACCTTATTTTTTTCTTTTGTCAAATTTTCTTGTAGACATTTAATGTAATTCTTTTTTTTTTGATATAATTATTTTTCTAGCTACCTACGCGAATCTTGTTTGACAGGTTCAGGGGAGATAAGTCGGAACAGATCCAGAGTAAATGTAATCGGTTAGAGGGGAAACAAATAACCCTTTCTTTTTGAAAATTAAAATAGGTTCCGACTAAACGTTACAAACTCTGTAGAAAATAATGCATTTTTATATTTCTGCTTTAAGTTAATGTATCATCTACAAATGAAACTGGTATAAGAATAAATTGAAACTCTGTTTGCACATGCTTTCATAACACAAGACTTATTTTCACATGAAAGGCTTAAGTAAAGGCAATTACAAATACACAACTCAATATGAATATTAAAAAGTCGATCTTATTGCAGTGTAAATTACATTCCCCTTGTCGTTTTCAATGCATAATCTTTAAATGCGTTTTAATCCCAGGCCATTTGAAACAATTAAATTTGAAACAAAAGGAATATAGTACCTTGACCATATAGAAATGCAGAACTTTTCAGAATTTTATTGCTTTGGTTGGCCTTAATATTATACGGGTATATGTAACTAGAAGGAAACAAAAACAGACTAAGGTTCGGTGCATGATTCAAATTGAGTATTCTGTTGGATAGTAAGAGATGTCCAGTAGATCAAAATGGAAGGCGCTAAAGCGTTTCAGCTGTTTACAGGTATTTATTTGCAACTTATGTTGCATCGTATGATCCTAGTATGTATTTCTTTTGTCAGTTTATTTCTTCTAAATGCAAATTTGTGATCAAAATATCTTATTTTATCACTATTTCCTTAACTCGGAAACCATTTGTCAATTTATACGTAAGAATAGTTAAATAAATACGCCAAAACCCCTTGAAATGTTAAAACATCAATTGAAAAATTATACGGAAAATAAATTTGAGAGTGGTCGATAATTTTTTTTAAGAAAGTCGTTGCCCCTTGTAAAATTTCGGTTATTAGACATATCGATTAATTAGACTTGAATTTTCAGATCTGCAACGACTTCATCAAGCAACTTCGATGATGTCGAACCACTGAACTTCGAAGTTACCGTTGTCATGATAAGACAAAATAAAGACTTTATTCACCCATATAACAAGCATAGTTTTGAATTTTATGATCATGAAGACAATCATTAACTTGGACATTTAGATATACTTTTTTTTACTTTTTTAAGGTACAAAAACAGAGTTTTATGTATAACTGGTCTATACAAGGCAACGGTTTACCACACCCATTCCCCCCCCCACCCACATCTTGCTCATAGGCATTTGTTTCATACAAAATGTTAGTCCCCTCGAAACAAGTGCCTGTGATCTTACTACTACAAGACGATGATGGATCAGACTTCACAGCAGGCTTGAAAAGCACTCATTGTTGGATATCTTTTAGCATTTTTCCCGCAATTTTCGCGGTTTTATGTACTTTTATTATAAAAAAAAATAAATTTCAAAAATAATGTATTTTTAGTTTAAGAATATTCCCCGTGCCCTTTCAGGGCAATGGCAGTCCTTTAAGTTTCTTCAAGTTAAAACAATGGACTTCAATGTCTTTAAACCCTCATAATTTTAAAACCAAATTGCACTCAATTGAACGGGGCATTATCGGAAAAGATTCAAAAGTAAACAAATATAAATCACTAAAATACCCAATCATTAAATATTTGTCGAACATGCATAAATAATGGTGAACAACCCTTCATTACAGCCAGAGTGACGTTTTAATGGTACATCGAGTGTTTTATTAACAGAACCTGCTGCGTTAATGTCTATAACAAGATCAAAGAATATACAAACAAAATTGAACACCTCAGAGTAATTAAGGTGTTCCTTTCGCGTTGGCTTATAGTTTTACTTTTTGGACTTAGCTTTAGACTATTGTAGTGATTTCAAAACCAAGGTAAGGCATACATATTTCTTGAATAATTACATATCCAGATCTTAAATTAATCATGTTCCATTTTGCATAATTTGGGTCCACACCGGTCAGAGAGTTATCGTTACAATTTTCTGTATATTGTAATATTATATGTTGTATATCATATATACATCATATTATATATCATGTATGTGTTCGCTTTTGTATTGCTTTAACCATTAAGGGTATAATTATGCAATAAAGTTAAATTTAATATCAAAAATAAAAATAAAAATATCTCAAAAACGAAAAATAACATAACAGAATTACAACCACCAACTAAAGAATTCCCCAAAATATAACAGCAAATATTTCTTTAAATACAACTTTTCCTGTATCAAATTATTTTTCACAAAATTTTTGTTTGAAATAAAAACGTCTTGATAACTATTGTTTTTGAAATGATATCTGACACCTTAAAGAGAAATCAAGCCATGTCCAAATGATCCAACCCATTTTCTTTGCTCACAGGCCAAACCAGTTTTTCCGTTTAGTCCTTCAGATGTATCCAGTATCTACTCCTAATCTCCAATAGAATCTTGCTCTTTTTTTCTCTAAATAATAAACAATGAAAGGATATGGAGTAAATGCACATGAGACAACATCTCTACAAATACATGGTAAAACCAAGCAAAGGAAGATGGGGGAGACCTTTAATGTTAATGTATTTTGCACTGTTTGCTGATGATCATAAAAATTGTGATACTTGTTTTATCAACTCTTATCATTGATTTAAATTTGCTGTTATGTATATATTGGGTTGTTTGCCTTTTAATGAAACCCCTCTTGCCCCCAAAATAACAAAGCTTTTATTGTTGTTCTTCAACCCTTTTTTGCATAATTGACAGTCATTACAAAATTTTGTAACTGCTATATATGTACAAATGACTCTAAATTCCATTCGTGAGAGATCACATTTGCTTTTTTCACTTTCTATTTTTATATTCAAGTAGTAGAGACCACCAATGTACTTCTGGTAAGCCCAGAATATATACGCTGATATAATTTCACAGTTTAAAAATCTAAAATGACAAGAACAAGGACATTACATTCGTGTACATTTACTCCATATCTCTTTATTTGTTCATGCGTGGCTTTACAAAGAATATTGTATAGAACAAACCCGACCTAGCATTTTTGCTACATTTTCCTTAATCAAAAATATGTATAAAATCTTTTTCAAATTTACCATCAATAAACAAGATGAATTTCTAATCTACATCGCATTTCTAACATGTTATTTCTTTTGCGATGAGATAAAGAGATGATACAAGGAGGAATGGGTTAGATAAAATATATAACCCAGATCTCTACAAGGTCGAACTAACCCCACAGGTGAGCATCATTTACAAATGAAGCTAAATAAATTCCACAAAGTAATATGAAATACGAAGAATGACGTCTCCAGTAAAGAGCTACGTCAATACATCTTATATGCTGTATATTAATGCTTCTTTGAGCGAACTAATAAAGTTCCGTTATTCCGAAATAATTGCAAAAACTGAGTGTTAATCAGAACATTTAATTATTATAAAAATTCAAATTTTAAAGGATGCTTATTACTATTTTCAATATATATTTTCACGTTACTCTGCTTTTATTTTGGCCATTTCGACCAACTTAACTGATGCATCTAAGTTCATAAAGTTTTATGTCTAATATTTCAACAGTTTTGCAGATTTCAAAGCGAAGATCATTCAGCTGCAAAATCACCAAAAATTCTCCAAAGGACTTAAATTTTTACATCTTCAAAATTATTCATTTTTGCTATAAAAGTTTATTATTTAACACTATCTTTAGCTAATTTTCCCTGTACTTGTGAGTCCTATCGCGTCAGAGGCGAACATTGTCGGATGGCCAGATAGAACTGATATAAATAATTTTTGTTCTCATTTGATTAATACTATCAATTCCTCCAAGAGCATCTCCACGGTCTTAAAGTCTTAGGCCATTAGGCCCTGGTTTAGAAAAAAATAATGTTTTGAAATCTTCAACATCTTCGGGTTAATTGGTAACTCTCTCGTAGACGATCCGCATTTTTGCTTTTGTGGGCAATTAGGGACCGACCATTTAACCTTAAAAGGGGGGGTTCTGGACAGATTTTTTTTTTCACGTGTATCACCAAAATATTTTTTTTCAAAATTAACATTCTAATTTATTATTTTTAACAGGAAACCTCCTTCAGAATTTTCTTTTTCATCATTTGGCAGCCTAATATTTTTTTCACATAAAATCAGCTCCAAAATATTTTTTAGAAAAAAAAACCATAGCCCCCCCTTTTTCAAGTTAAATGGTCGGTCCCTTATGTTATTTATTTTGTTTGCTGTTTATTTTTATCTCAAAATGCACAGGAAGGACAAGATATATTGTTGAATGTTTCGAATTCTTCACGCATGCATCTTTGATTTACAATTTCCATCAATCAACTCAATATTGAAACGTAGATAATAAAAAGCTAATTTCATGTGTGTTAAGACATGATAATGGAATATTCAAAAACTCCAATCAATCTGCATTCTTTTGCAATAGGCAGTTTTGGCAAGAAATGATTTCCAGTAAATTTGAAAATTCGTGTGTTCATTTCTATTGCGACATCGAAACACTTGGTAGTGGCTGCAGTCTGACCATTAAGCAGTTTCCATTTGACGTTACAAATTTTGTGGATAAGTCTTTGGGTTTTGCTTAAAGGCAAAAAAAAAAAAAATAGACAAGAACAATCACATACCACAGAAAGTAAAATGTGACGTATGAGCAGATAAATATAGTTAATTTCCATAACGAGAACTAGTTGATTATGAAATTTCTAACATCGAGTAAAATAAATTTTGTAAATGTTTGAAAGCGAGGCTTGCCGAGCTTTTAAGCATTTTAAAATTTATTTAACGAGATGTGAGAAATTTCATAATTAACGTGTTTAAGTTGTGGAAACTGTTTCTATAATGACTGGACGAAAAACGCTTAGGATTGTATTCCGAATAAATTTGGCGGGAAATGTCACGAAACTTGTTCTCTCTAGAGAGGAGAACAAATGTTTCCACACCGTTCAGGAAATGTGAAAACTTGATAGAAATTAGAGAAGTGTTTATTCCATCCACAAATGATATTTTGTTCTTGTTTGGATAAAAGCAAAGCCGTTGATCATCAATGCATTTTGATCGTGTTCAATGACTAATTGTAACATCGTAGTATCTTGTTTTTTTTGTCAGCTACACATCAGGAATAAATTTTGACATCGGATTTAAAGTCTTCGATATGTTTTTTTTTTTATTTATTATATTTATTATTATTATAATTATTATTATTATTATTTGTAATTGGAACACGTAGAAATCTGGTGTATGAGAGAAAACAAATATTCTTGAAGTTAAGCGTTAATATACTACCTTTTTGGACCGGACAAACTGATTCAACTTCTTGATTATCAAACTATCACCCGGTACATATTTTATTTTTCTCAATTGAAGGCCAATACACATTTATGAGTACATCATAAAACTTATTTTTATTTCTAACTTTTATGTTTCTCTTGAAAGGAACTAGTTAATTAACCCCGACTTTAATGTCAGTGTAATTTTAAGTTGATGATTCAGGTTTATTTGCATAAGCAAACGATTTTGAAATCCAAATTAAACCTGACTCAAACACAGTTTTATTTTTGTTTTTCTTTATTACTTCCGATGAGATTCAGACTTTAAACATATGAAATCATACTTCGGATAAACAACTGTATGGAAAAACATTGGTGTTAGAAAGGACATTCATTTATTTTGATTTTAGATCAGTCCCTCTTTCATGTTCTTCACAAAGATTTGGTTTAAATTATTATAAAGGCTTATATTTTTGTTATTGTTGGCGTTTGTGATTTCAGGGCTCATCTGGCCGAGAAGTAAGACGGTCGCACTCGTTTCACGTCAAACAACATACACAAATGGCGGATGGAGATTATCCCGACTCTCCGACGTCGTCACGTAAAAAACATAAACCACTGACTGTGAAGAAAATATCCCCTACCAATCTTGGGGAGTGTTCTATTTGTGGATGTTTAGAAAGGAGATTGGTCAATGGAGAATGGATACGGTAAGTCTGAATGTTTAGCAATAATGTTCACTCAAAGATGTATTAGATTCTAATTTTATATAATGTTAAGTTTTATTGTCGATTTTTAAGTGTTAGTTTTATTGACGCTACGGTATTCTTTTTAAATTTGGTGCTAGAGATCTCGTTTTGAAATAAGTATCTGCTTTAAAACAATACCGTCGGTATAGTTTAACTTTGATCACCCAAAATTTGACCTAAGTATTACTTTTCGATGCTTTTACAGAATCTCCAGTTAACTGTTTCACAGTTTTGTGGCATTATTGATCATATATCTGTTTTGTTTAAAACTTTGCTTGATTTATTTTTAATTTGTTTGTTGACTCCGTATTTGTTGCCTTTGAGTTGCCATGTTTTGCGATCTTTTTTTTTCGGTGTCTGCCTTTTTGGTTAAGTATTCGTTTGACGATGTATACGTATTCGTGTACACTGTTATAAATAAAACTTCCTGATATTGAACCTGTTTTATTATTTTAATATTTTGGTGTTTCCGTTGTTAGATAAGTTGACGATAACATTACGCTCTTAATTTCGATCACTATTTTAAAATTTTCGGTGGTGCAGCATTTCACCGGAAAGTTTATTGTAGTGTTGGTAACTTGAAGAATGTTTTCTCACTATCTTAAGTAGTGATGGCATTTTTTAAGTGATTGAATTTGTCTTCTTACTTCTCTTACCACAGTTCAATAATCTCAATGTCCGCCATTTTGTATTTGGACCATTTTTGTGCTGCATATTCCAGGTATAGCCTACAAGATCTTGTAAAACTTTCAAACTTTGCTTTTCAAGATAAGTATATGTTCCTCTGATGAGGTGCATATTAGCTCTGGCGTTATTAATTTGTTGTTGCATATACTTCGAAAATTGTGCTAATCAACGAGCACTCCGGTGTCTTTCTCACCTGCTTATTTTTTTATAATTCAACGTCTCTATCCATATATCGTCATGTTGATTTTACTTTTTGTTGGTACTTTATCTTTTCTTCTTTACATATATGGCCTAAATCTATTTGTATGGAATTTAGGAAGTAAGGTTTTGGGACAGTTTTGAAGGCTTTTCAGATCCTTTTGCATATTACTATTGTTCTCTTGTGTTTTTGTATCCTTATATATTTTTCATGTGCAAAAGAAAGGCTGCTGCCTCTACACAATCAGGCATGTCGTTTAAGGTAACTATACTGAAAGAGTGGTCCGTAGAATCATAGTGCCTGTTTGAATTCGAATGATTTCCTCGTGGTATTGTGATCGTTGTCTTTCCCATGTAAGTTTCTGCTTTCTATCGGATGACATCTTGAACCCAATTAATTTTCTTTCCATTACCATACCTTTCTTGTGTCTTAATAAGCCTCCTATGAGCATCTTGTCAAATGCTTTCATGAGATTTACATAGACAGTCATTACCACAGCCGTTGTCAATAATATCTGTCAATCCATCCAGTGCTTTATGATAATTGTAAGATAGTGGCTTTTCCTAAAACTTAAAGTGTTTTTGCTGGAAAGCTTATTTACATGCACGTAGTCTACTAATTGATTCCATGCCAACCTCTCCATTACTTTGCACGCAATACGTGTTAGGCTTACTTGTGAGTTCTAGATCATGCAGCTATTTCTCCTTTCCCGAACAAAGCCATTATATTTACTAATATCGATATTTCCAGGATACCCTTAAAATTTGACCAAAATATGACTTAGCTCTTTAAATGCTTTTGGTTGCAGGATATCTGGAACCTTTGCATAAGAAGAAAAAAATATTAACAATTTATTCAAGTTTTCCCACCCCATGAAACTGTTTTGCAACCATAACAACATCAATACAGGGAGTATTTTTGTGTCTTTTTGTGAATACATTGGTGAAGGAGTTGGCTGGAACATTGCCCATTTCTTTGAAACTCTGGATTTTTTTTACCACTCCGCTATCCTTTTGATACAGTAGCTATAGTTTATTTTATTCCTATTATAGTTTTTCTTTGCGAGATGGCGTACTTCCAAAATATTATAGAGCATTTCTTGGTATTTTCAGTAATGCCTTTTTGCATTTGCATTTTTGTCTTCTTTATCATACTTTTCACTTAGTTCTTGGTTTTCAAAAATTCGTATATGTATTTCATCTGTTTCCAGTCAACACCTTGTGTCATTTTCCCTTGTCTGTTCATCAAGAGGTTAATAACTATGTTTCCTTGCTGATTTGCTGCTTAGCTATTTAGTCTTGGTATCTGTTTTTCTTCCATCATTAAAATCTTCTCATGAATAATGTATACAATGTATATATTACTCATATTCGGATCTCTCTAACTCAGTTCTTGTCCAGTTCTTTATCCATGCTGGTGTTGTCCCATTTACTGTAATTTCCCTGGTGTCGTCTATTTCATGCACAGTGGCCGCTGTGTCCTATAAGAACTATTATGTTCAATTTTGTTCACCATGCTTTCTCCAGTCTATCTTAATGGATTAAATATTATCTCAGAGTTTTGTTTAAAATAATGGTACAGAAAGCTATCTCTTACACATATTTATAACCATTCTAGGATTTCGTAGTCTAGGTTCGAAAAATTAAGGTTTGTTTAGAAATAGGTGCGAGTTTTACTTGCTTCGGGATATTTTTATAGTGAATTTATTTAAATTTACTTGTTTTTGAAAAATTAGTAGCACATCAAATCTTTCAAATTCATGTCCATCCATGCAGCTAGGTACTTTTGATATTGAAAGTCTTGATTTTTGCAACTGATTAAAAAGATAGACAGTTCCTTCTGTTTGCTTGTCGATTCCCTCATCATAAACCATTGAAATCAGTTTTCATAATGTTCATGCAGTACTTTCAACACATTAAAACGTTACATTTAAATTTTGTTTTAGATATTGGTACGCACTGAAGGACGGATCACTATTTTCGTTCCTCACAGAAAACGACACCACAACAGTAGACATACAAAATCTCCATGGTTACATAGTGTCAACATTAGTGGATAAATTCAGGGGGCGAAGATTTGCCATCAAACTTTCACACGAGGTATGTTATATTTTCTATTAAGAGTAATTACCTGTCATAAAAATAATAGGTCACAATGTTTACTTTTCTCAACATGCAAAGATCTTTTTGGTCATAAAGTCAACATTTATGTCACTGACAGTTTAAAGTCTTAAACGACCTTCATTGCTACCTATACACCCACGCTTTATAATATAAGTCTGTTTGGACCAAAATGACAATTCTAAATATGTACGTGTAATTTCATATTACCAACGATTGAAATCTAGACATGATGACTTTTAACTTTCTGATGGTAGATTTCCCTATCTTATTAGTAATGAATCACAAGTTACTTTTAAATGATTACTCATTAACAAGTTTATTCCAACACATAAGAAAATGTCTTATCAATGTCAATGTCAGTACTTTTTCCATACGTTGGGTTTTTCACCCCTTCACGAAGATTTCTTGTAATCCGATTGAAATAAGTAAATTCCTAAATGTTGATTTTCTCATTCTTTACGGAAGGATATGGAGTAAATGAACATGAGACCATAACAAATATGTTAAAGGGAAAATTCGCAAAAAAATAAAAATTCAATATTTTATTCCTCATATCTTAGTTAGCACATAAATATATGTATTACTGTTCAATTGTCTTGGATAACTGTACAAGACTGAATTTATAGTGAGCTAATCCCGGTGCATCAACCGCCATAGTGTCGTCTTGTCAACTTAAAAAGTCACGTGATACCTAAAGACCTATATATATATATCTTTATTCTGATAAACCTTTGCAGTACAATGGTGTACAGACATACAGACATACAATAACAACATAAACAATGACAATAGAAGACAATAAGAAATAGATACTATTTACAATATATACAAACGGAAGAGTGTGTTTGTTAAGCCTAGGAAACAGCCAGAGTGGAATTAATGGTTCTTATAAATGAGCATAATTTTTTTAGAGTGGACCTTTTTGTACAAGACATCAGATTTTTAAATTTAAGAGTATTTGGGTTAGAAGAAAATTTTCTGTCAATACAGTTTTTTTCTGTTGCTATCAAATTTTTTGCATTTAAATATATAATGAAACTCGTCTCCAAGATCATTTAAATCACACAAATAACATTTTCGGTTCTCACGTTGTACGTTATTCCATCTGCCAGTTTCGATCGGAAGTTTATGATTAAGCATTCTAAATCTACACAAAGTTTACAAATCTTTAGGTTCTAAAATATCAAAATATTTTTCGAACTCTAAATTTTCTTTGAAAATTCGATAATTTAAGGTAGATGGACTGTTTTCAACATTACCATGCCAAGTTTGTTTATATTGATCTTGTAGGCAAGTTTTAATAGACAATTTAAGCCATGTCGTACTGAAAAAATGTTCGTTTCTCCATATGTATGGCATTCCACATTCGTTAAAAATATTTTTAATATATTCAAGCCAATCAGATCTAAAATTATCACTGTCAGTCATACTACGCAAAAGCTTATAAGCATGATATGAAAGTTTTGAGTCTTTACCTGTCAGAAGATTTGCCCAAAATGACACCATTCTAATTTTAATATCGATTTCTATAAGGTATCGGCCAAGTTCCCCGTATAACATACATGTTGGAGTTGTATTTCTTAAATGTAACAGTAGTTTACAAAATTTTAGTTGTACTTTTTCTAATATAGAGTTATTTCCATACCCCCAAATTTCACAGCCATATAGAAGTATTGGCTTGACTAACTTATCGAACAAGTCCAACTGACAGCTTATCGATAAGTTGCGAGTTCTTCCTTTCCTTATTACTTCATACATGGCTTTTGTAGCTTTCTCTGAAAGATATATGTTTCTTACAAGATTTAAAAGAACCAGATTTTGAAAAAAGAACCCCCAAATAATTAAATTCTTTCACTATTTCAATTGTAGCGCCATTATATGTAAAATTGATATTATCAGGTTGACGACCTTTGGAAAAAATCATGATCTTTGTTTTCTCTACATTTACTTTTAATTTCCATAATTGGCAATATTCATAGAATTTATCCAATTGAAGTTGTAAGTCTGAGGCAGATTCAGCCATTAGAACAGTGTCATCGGCATACAGCAAGATAAACAGTTTAATATAAACATCAAGTTTCAACTCAAATTCTATTGAGATTGATTCTAAACCTGTGACATTTTCTCTAGCAAAAAAAAATTTCAAGGTCATTTAATAAAGAGAAAATAAAAATGGAGATAGATTTTCACCTTGTCGGACTCCCTTTTCACAAGGAAAATATTCGGATTTCAAACCATTGAATGATAAACATGACTTAATATTACTGTACATATTAAAAATGACATTATACATATTGCCATTGATATTTGATAACAACATTTTATACCATAAAGCATCTCTGATTACAGAATCGAAAGCTTTCTCGAAATCGATAAAAGCACAGTAAAGTTTCCTCTTTTTCATTTTTAAAATATCATAAAAAGTATTTAATACAAACATGCTATCTATTGTTGAGTACCCTCTTCGGAAACCACATTGACTTTCATTTAAAAGAGAAACTTCATCAGAAAATTTGGTTAATCTTTCACATAAAATTGCCGTAAATAGTTTACCCATACAACTGACAATAGTTATCGGTCGATAATTTTTGGGATCGTTTTTGTCCCCTTTATTCTTATAAAAAGGTTTAATAGTACCCAATATCCATGATTCTGGTACTTTACCAGACTTGAAAATCAGGTTAAATAATTGTTTGTAAACTTCTAGAAATAAATCTGATGTGGTTTTCAGATATTCGTTAATTATCAGATCATCTCCACAAGCTTTATTATTTTTGAGACCACAAAATACCAAAACTCTATAAGCCTGTGTAAAAACAACAAGTACCTATATATATATATATATATATATATATAACTCTGATCTGTCCAATAAATATAATTTCTTTCACCAAATTCAACGATTTGTAATTTATTCAATAAAGAAATGAAAATTTGCAGCTATTTTTTTTAATATATCATTAAATTGATAATATATCCAGAACTTTTACCAACTGCAATAATTTTAATACTTGTCTGCTTATAATGATCCCAAAGATCGGGATAAACATCGTACTATACAACATCTGACTGACATGGTCTCTTATCTAATCCTCTTCATTTATTCTCTTTCCATTGCCTTTATTTACCATTTTTTTCTCCTGTTCTACAAAAAAATCAAAGTTAAATTTAAGTTTATTGTTGCAAGTTTTTATATATTGCTTCTTACTAGTACCTTCTGCACTTTACATAAATAAATGTCCATTTTTGTCTTGAGTGCAACGAAGAGCAAAAAGTGTTGTTCCATTTGCATAATCTTACCATGTATTTGTAGGGAGGTTGTCCCATGAATTCTTCATTCATCTACAAATACGACGTGTACCACAAGCTGACATTTCTATGCCCAGAGAATTGAAGATTCAGGGCCATATAGTTTTTGTCTGTCACTGAACAACTTTAAAATTAGATATATTTTTTTATTGGTAACTGATAGGGCTTTTATATTTTGCATGCGTGTTCCTTTTGGCCAGAACTTTCATTTGATATCAGAATATTTCACAAAACACATCTTGCAATTAATTACGGAAAATGTGTTCACATTACAAACTTGGTCCGCTCTCCGGTTTCGGCATTTAAATACAAAGAAACAGTTCCGGTTATTAACCAAACACGGCAAGTGTGGATCAATTGATTGTTTTTCTGGTGTTGCATTCACCCTGAACAAAGTTCATAACACTGTTCATATTTAGATTACTAGGTCAACTGCAATGTTTTTGTAAGAATTAAATTGTATTCAAAGCATAATATATGTATTGTTAGCCAACCGTACGAGTGATTACCGGAAGCGAAGAGTGTTTGTTCCTCCACATGATGGGGGTGATTAAATCAAGGAAAAGATAACACTTTATGCAAAGGGCTATAGATATTAATCAATGTCAGTCTCATATAGGATTGAGCTCTGGCAAGGATACCAATAACGTCTGTAACAACATAATGTTGATATATCTCTGTAATCGCGTTATTCTAGTGCTATTAAAAAAAACTTGGGTATATAAGTTTTAATCCTCTTGTTCCTTGGATTATTATTTATCCACAATCATACGGAAGTGTGCTCAAGACACAAACCTAACCAGCTGTTTTATTAGGCTTATGACAACGAAATATAAGAGTTATGTACAAATATAAGCAGCTTTTATGGATGTTTAAAATAATTTAAATTTTAAACCTCATTTTAGTGATATTAAGAATGTTTTAGAAAGCCGTTGCTTATGTTTTATACAACTAAATAGAAACTTCAAAGGAATTCATTCCCTTTAAACTCATTAGAAATAAAAAGACCTACTCTAGAAATAAAAAGACATACTCCAAATGAGATATTTATTACATATATGTATGCATTCAAAGATGATATGCACAGTTGTGCCATTTATTTATATACAAAATGCACATATGACATAATTAAAAAAAGCACCATGTAACAATTTTATTACTTTAATACATATCAAATCACCGACTTTATTTGCTGTACATATACGACGGCAAACTAATACTAAATTGATAAGCCGAAGAAAAATCTTCCAGAGACAGTAGAAAAAATAAAACACATACTTGTTGTCCATCTATTTAGTAGGATCTTTGCCAGTCTATACTTCAAGTAATTTGTAGGATTGATCACCATTGAATGTTCAGAAAATTATTTGTGATTTATTATTTTCTAAATTATCAGTAGATTAAAATGTTATCCTTCTTACCTTATTGCAAACATTTGGGAGCTTCAATTGAGGGTTTTGTCATCTACGTACTTCTCACCCAATTTGGAGGAATGATTTATCGACTAATTATTTCCCTTATCGTTGAGTGTTGGGGAAGGGGGAGTTTATCATCTATTTACATTTCAGTCCTTTTTTATAGGAATTGTCATCTACTTACCTCTCAGCTGATACCCGGGACGACCTGGAAGCATGGGTGGCGAAACTGGAGTCAGCCACTGGTCAGCCACCAAGTGAGCATAGCCAGGTGGAGAGCAGTGACAATCAAAATGGTACAAGTGAGTTACATCTTCTATTTATCTTTACCACGTACTTACACATTTGAAAAAATACTCTCATATCATAGGAAGAAACAACAAGTATAGCAAAAAAACAAGGATAGAAATGCATAGTACTAGCATCTAGCTGAGGAAGATCACTAACGACTTGACATGTCAAACCTGATATTATATAATGACATCAAACGTGTTTGATATCAAGCATTATAGTATTAAAGTGTTGTATCATAAAATAAGTTCAAACTATTAAAAATTATCATTCAGTAACACCCATCATAAGTATCTGACAGTGATGTTCTGATACGTGACGTTATATAGATACATTCACACATTATACGAGACACTCGATCACGCTTAAAATCACATTATCTGTTACATCTTATGTTTTAAGCTTTGATCTTTTAAGTATGTGACACCAATGTTGAAATTTGTAGATGCCTATGTAACATAAAAGAGAGTGACTATTCCTATAAAGATTCATGTACAAGTTTTGCATCAAGGAAAACCCTCGTATAAGCAATAAAGGAATTGGAATTAAATGTACATGAGACAAAGTTTCTACAAATACATGGTAACACAAAGCAATGGAAAACGTTTTTATTGTTGTTTTTCATTTTGAAGTCAAAATGAGGCCTTTAACAATGGGCTTTGTTTATACCTCATAGTAAGTAGCTAGCACCGGATTCAGCGGAATTCATGTTTGAAACGAAAACCTATAACATGTTTAATCACAGTGTAAATTGAGATTGTTTCCTAACTGCACATTTACAAAATGATAATATTGCACTTTGCCTAAATAAATGTTCAAAGCTTAATAAGAATATACGGAATTAATGAATGTTATCAGTGTTTTCTTTTGTTTTAATTCCTAGGTTACAAAATGTTGAAGTTTAAACATGTGTATGTGTTAGGTGTAACATCTTATCTATATAATTTACTTATTGATCTTGTTGATCTCTGCCAAAACATATCCAGATGTATCTTATTATTTATCATAAGATTTATTTTACGTCGATGTTTTCAACAGATAATTATCAAGAGAAATGCCAATCTGTTAAACAAAAGTTACTCCAGGAAATGCTACGGCAAAAACGAGAATTGGAGCTTAAACAGGCAGCCAGACAAAAGGTAGTATATTATGTTTCAGTTGCCAAATCCAGGATGTACAAGCTAGGGATATACAATTTACAGGTTCATATTATTTACTTGTGAATAAATATGAATTTTTGAATAAAGTAATTGCACACTGTTTTTGACATGCTTATATTATGAATCAAATTATTTGCAAGCGGCTGTAAAAAAAAACTAGTCAGTCGAAATCAGATGAAAATATAACTTAAATATCACCAAGTTATAAGAAAATGCAAGCAGCATTAACTTAAGAATAGAATGTGCTTCCTTTGCCTTTAGTTGTATTTTGTTTACAAATCAGGAGCATCTCCCTCATGCTTACCGCTTGGCTAATGTTGGTTTTTCTATTTAGATCCTATGATCTCCTATTGGTAAATTGTTCTTATTCAGCTTTTACACAGATTTCCAAATGTTTTGAATTGATCTGTACTGAAGAGACATACAATGTCGAAATGGCCATATGCAAAAAATGAATTTATAGTGTAACTGTGGTATTTTCTTATTTTGTAGCTATATGAACAGGGAAAGTGGTCTTGTGTCATACCTATACTACCTATCTAAAAACGTATTTTTATATGATTTATTTAGATTGAAATAGCGCTAGCTATTGTACAGAACGCTCAAACGAATATCACAATGCATAATGGGTAAAATGGTTTAATGCAGTCTTCTAGTTTCTCGACTTTCGGTCAGATACTTACGAAATGCCATTGGGAACAAATAAATACTTCCATCTAGCATGGAGCAGATCATGCTTACCCTTCCGGAACACCTGATGATACCTCAGTTTTTATAGGGGGTTCACACTGCTAGTGCTTTAGTTTTGTGCGTTCTTGTTAATTTTTGTCTCGCCCGCGACGAAAGTCGCGGGAAGCGATACATAGGCGTGCAAAGTATGACGGCGACCCTTTGATGTAGGATCCTTATACTGGGTTCATAGGCCCTATCTAGCAGACACAAAATCATGTGACCTTGACCTATATTTCGCGGTCCAGTGCCCAGGTTAAGTTTTTTTGCTTAAGTCTGTTTCTCAATATCTACAAGCTATAGGTCGATGATATTGGGTATATAGCTTGGTCTTGGTTAGTACATGTCAGTCTGCCATATGGCTTTTGACCTTGACCTCAATTTCACGGTCCAGTGCCCAGGTTAAGTTTTTTTGCTTAAGTCTGTTTCTCAATAACTACAAGCTATGGGTCGATGATATTGGGTATATAGCTTGGTCTTCGCTAGTACTTGTCAGTCTGCCATATGGCTTTTGACCTTGACCCCAATTTCACGGTCCAGTGACCAGGTTAAGTTTTTTTTTGCTTAAGTATGCTTCTCAATAACTACAAGCCATAGGTCAATGATATTTGGTATATAGCTTGGTCTTGGTTAGTACATGTCAGTCTGCCATATGGCTTTTGACCTTGACCTCAATTTCACGGTCCAGTGAACAGGTTAAGTTTTTTTGCTTAAGTCTGTTTCTCAATAACTACAAGCTATAGGTCGATGATATTGGTTATATAGCTTGGTCTTGGTTAGTACATGTCAGTCTGCCATATGGCTTTTGACCTTGACCTGAATTTCACGGTCCAGTGACCAGGTTAAGTTTTTTTGCTTAAGTCTGTTTCTCAATAACTACAAGCTATGGGTCGATGATATTTGGTATATAGCTTGGTCTTAGTACTTGTCAGTCTGCCATATGGCTTTTGATCTTGACCCCAATTTCACAGTCCAGTGACCAGGTTAAGTATTTTTGCTTAAGTCTGTTTCTCAATAACTACAAACTATAGGTCAATGATATTTGGTATATAGCTTGGTCTTGGTTAGTATATGTCAGTCTGCCATATGACTTTTGACCTTGACCCCAATTTCACGGTCCAGTGACCAGGTTAAGTTTTTTGCTTAAGTCTGTTTCTCAATAACTACAAGCTATAGGTCAATGATATTTGATATAAAGCTTGGTCTTAGTTAGTACATGTCTGTCTGCCTTTTGGCTTTTGACCTTGACCTCAAATTCATGGTCTAGGGAAGAAAGTTAAGTGCTCCTGATTAGAATAGTTTTTCAATTACTGTAAGTGGTATGGTAATAATATTTGGCTTGTAGGTTGCTCTTTAGTAGTACATGACTGTTTAGCGACAAGCAGGGTTGGGCGAGACATCTATTAGGGTCCACTCTTGTTGTGTATTTGTTTTGTCTTTGTCATACTGTCTCAATTCGTGTTGCTGTGAATTGCCGTGATGTTTAGAATTTCCCCTCTCCTTTTCTTGCTTCGGTATTCGTTTGCCGATGTATCTATGAAGAAAAATATTAATATTGTAATAATATACCCGTCAGGACAGACAGTCTGACACCTTTCAGGAAGAATGAAAATGACATAACATCTACCATATAATGACTATATTTTGAACATTTTATAATTCTTATGTGGATTTAATGCTCAATCCCCGTGCATTTTGGCTGTCTCAGGTCCTTGTTTTGTCTTTGTTTTTCTCTGTTGCCGTTTTTGCCGTGTCCTTGGATTTCGATTTTTGTGATCATGACTTCACTTGTTCCTTTGGTATTCTACTGCCGTTGTTTCCCATATTCAAAGTGGACATTCTGTACACACGGTAGATTTTGTACTTTCCAATATCATACAATACTTCTATTTCTGTTTTAAAAATGTAATATTATTAAGGTTTAATAGTTTCTAAGGTTTGAAAATTTATAACGTTTACAAGAAGTCTTAAATTGAAGCATGTCTTTGTGCACGATTAAATTCTCAATAAGCAGCAATGATTGTTTTTCCCCAAAAACGTGGGAAAGCATTTGATGTTGTATGTGTAAATAATATATCCATTTTTTTGTATATTTATCAGAAGCAACAAAAATCTCCTGGTGATACATCTGTTGGGTATGTTCAAGATGACCAGTTGATTTCTGATGTTGTACGGTTACGCCAGAGAAGAATGTCAACACAAATAAAGGTATGTCAGGGAGATGTATGGTCTTTATATATTTCTGTTATTGAGATAATACTATTTTCAATATACATTTCACATTTAGCAATTTTTGAAAAATATTTGTTTTTTGTTACAATTTTCCGATGGAGCTTAATATGTGTCTACCCTTTGTAGCATTACACCTTGTCATTAAGACAAACATAGTAATAAATTCGTGTTTTATACTTCTATGAAGTCTTGTTCAAATCTGTAAAACGAGTATTGTCAAGGAATATACAGTACCACAGTAACATTTCTCAGAAAAAACTAGAATAAGTTGAATAACAAAATACCGAAGTTACTGAAAATTTACTTTCTGCATATGACCATTTCGACAACTAATGTCTCATCAGTGCAGATAAAATTAAAACATTGGAAATATAGAAATCGAAAGTGTACAAAGGCATATTCTAATGCACTTATGTTTGTAACGCTAATTTTGATTGGATGGCGTCAGAATTTTGAGGGGGTAAAATTCACGATTTACCGTCGGAACCAATAGCAACGTAATGGCACAGACGCACACCAAACTTCCTGTTAATTAAAAATCGATTTAAAATGTTTTTCTTTCTTTCTTTGCATTAGAATAGAGATAACCAAACTGTATTTTAGGATCTTCAGGGGTAAATCTAAGATTTTACTGTCGCAAACAACCGTTTTCCGGCTCCACTAACGCGTCGCCGGAAAACTCAGTTTGCGACAGTAAAATCTACGATTTACCCACTCAGATCCTAAAATACAGTATGGTTATCTCGTAAATCAAAATGATCTAAGTAGACAGCCAAACCCTGCTAAGGACAGAGCTTTGCATGAAGAAGTGCTTTCATAGGTCTAAATCATTACTGAATGTAAGGATCTTCCTTGCATTTTTCAGAGTAAATTGTTTTTTAATCTATTATGACTTACGAATGTTTTGATTTTATCGGCACTGATGGGAAATTGTCCGTTGAAGTCACGACTGTAATTTTGATATATTGTAGATGGATGCCATACAGAAACAGATGAATTCACAGCCGTCTGGACGGAAGTTTCCGTTTGGAAAGAAAAAGAAAGTCGACGAGAACAAAGCTGAATATTTCCAAGAACAATTAAACGAGTTGACCGAAAAATTACAAAATATTGATAGAGATATTAGTCGCAAAGAAATGTTGGACTTGAATCAAAACAAAAAACCCCAAAATCTTATCAATTCAGACGATTCTGTGTTTGTGTCTAATGGTATTTCAACAGACAATTCAAACGATGGACGGAAAGAAGAAGATGTTAGCCGTGGAAATAGTTTGAAATTTAAAAACAGTGTTCAGAAATTGGCTCAAAAGACAAAGAGATCAATTAAAACCAAATCTAAAAAGACTCCTTTGGAAGTGCCAAAAGTGAATGGTTTAATTTCATTAAACGGAGGTTCAAACATTTCTTTAAAACTGGATCGGGATGACGACGATAATGATTCCGACTTATCTGATTCTCTGGAAGTGCGGCGGAATAATAATAGTTTGATTGACCTAACAAAATCGGCAATAAGTACTTCTTCTGATGATGTGTTTGAAACTAAAAGTAATTCATCTTTATCACCAAGGAAGGAAATTGATCCAACGGTTCTAGCAGAAATAGACGTAAGTTGTGATGCTAAAATTATTTTGTTTTTAATACATGAACATATAAAGGGATATGGAGTAGATGTATATGGGACAAAATCCTCATAAATACATGGTAAAATTTAGCAAATGGAAAAACGTTTTCATTGTTGTATTTCATCTGGAAGTCACTATGACGTCTTCAACAAAAATCAAACACTCCTACCTCATAGTAAGTTCAAGAAGGCTCCTAGCACTGGTTTAAGCGGAATTCATTTGCTAAATGTTAAACAACTCCACATCCATGTATCAACTTTGTCATGGATGCGGGGTCGTCAACAAGCATAACTTATCGGGCAAAGTACTTTTTGTTTTTGTTTTTGTTTTTTTTTGTTTTTGTTTTAATACATATATGTTTCTATCATAATAATAAATATGGGCATATTCCCCTATGATGGTTGATGCATGAGGTCTTTAACACTGACAAACATCCATACCTCATGGTAAGTTTATATAATAATAACGTCTTATTGAGTGGTGCTAACTTGCTAGATGTCGAAGAATGCTACATCTATGAGTTTACGAGCATGGATGCGGGATCGTCAACAACAAACATAAAAAATATCCGGTAGATTTCTCTTGCAAGCATGGTCATCTGTTGCCCAGCAAAAGAACCAAATGGCTATACATCATATAAACGACCATAAGGTTAATTTTTTTAGTCCTCCGATAAACCATTTGCCAATTAGAACGGAGTTCCTGATCTTGACCTATTGTTTTACACACTTTTGCAAAGATAATAGTATAAAGATTTACTAAAATTTCGATATTTTCTTCTCCTTTTCTTTGTTTAATTTAAACAATTAAATAAAAATTCAAATTAAATTAAAAATTTCTATATTAGAGAAAAGTCGCAGAAAATACTAAAAAATACTAAAAAATGTGACACTGACTTGAAAATTAGATAAATAACTGTATAAAATTGTCAGCTTTTCCTCTGCAAAAGGAACATTATTTATTTATTTCTGATTTGGGGAATAATACCGAGCATTGAAATGTACTTTAAATTGTACAGTTATGTATACTTAGTATATGCAATATTTATATAAAAAAAAAGTAAACAATACTTTCTCCTGTTGTTTATATAATGTGTTCCATTGTCTCATTTTACTGTATTGTCAATTTCCGTGCTCATGTTATGCCTTTGTTTCTTTGTTTTTCTGATGTTGCCATTGTCCTTGGATTGTTCGTTTAGACTGACGATTCGGTTCTCACTTACTTTTATAAAAAGTTGTGCTACGTTTTGTTGCTTTCCTCTTTGCTTATTGAATACTGAAGTTGCCGTTTATTTAGTTTCTGCATAATTATGCGCTTTTCGACCACTTATGTCTCTTGACAGCAGATAAAATCAAAATATTTGGAAATCCATTTATCGAAATGTGTGTAAAAGCTAATAGAGAACAAGTAGTAAAAGTACTTATTACATTTCTTTCTGTTTCAGGCATTTGAAGAGTTAACAAGACAGGTTCTGAATGCCAGGACGACAACATGATGAATGGCGGGAAAAGGGAATTAACTCCCATCTCTCTCAGGATGGTTAAATCGCTGTTGGTGCTCATATTAAATTGCATTTATTGTTAAAGATCGTTGGTTGTCAAAATTAACATTTTACTCATATTTTCAAATCGCAGTTATAGCTCATTTATATGCATATTTTATTCGCATATTAAAATATTGTTTTAGTTATATTTTATGTTTTGTGAGTTGGTAGAAATGCCAAACTAGTCCTTAGACACACTATGGTAATGAAAATTTGCTGATCATAGTGAGCTTGAAAAATGTTTTTTTAACCTTGTACTCTCCAAATATAAAACTAACTAACATGTTATTTTATCACAAACAAGCTGCATTACTTGTTCAAGGAACCAGCTCGACAATACAGCAGTTATAATCGTGAATTGTGGTATTTCAAGGGACTGGATAGAGACGTTATGTGCTTGTTTGGTATATTGCATGGTCACTTAGCAACCATAACACCATACATAATATGACAGAAGCTAAAGACCATACCATTGCTATATTGGATGTGGTTTCCATGCATTTTTGCCTAGTGACTTTTGCCTAATTGAACGGAATAATGAGACATGCTGCAAAATATAATGACGACCACGGTTCTGCCAACAGCATAATAGTCTTTACGTAGTTGAGTATATCTCAAACTTTGACCTCTTAGTAGGTATGATTAAGTCCTGTTTCACATACATAAACGCATAGCTTTGACTTCAGTCTTTGTGAATGTCTCTGGCTATTTGATAAAATCAGTTTCATGATATTGTGAGTGATAGGCCTATAATGTTTTGCTTTTGTGGGTGATATATCACTCTGGCTTTTCAATTCACAATCTAGTGACTTAGGTTCTCATTAACTGCGAATAGTAGGTCAATAAAATAAAGTTTTTCCTTCGAAAGTACATAACAGTTTTTCAAAATGCTGTTGACCTGATCTCAGTTGTTCGGTCCTTTTTCGTGTTAAGTTTTCTTTCAATCGGTCAGTATCGCAAACGCTATAAAGTCAAAGGAAGCGTAGTATGGTAATGTTCAAGTCTAAGTCTGGGAAATAATACATATTTAAACATGTTCACGCGACCTTAAGGAAGAAGAGACCGGATTCAGTAACTGTGTAGGCGTTTTCCGCGAAGCATTATAATCCCGTCATGTGAGAGATGGTGTCCAATGGTAGCCAGGAATAAAGTAACTAAATACCGAAGATACTGTGAATTTACTTTCTGAATATGCGCATTTCGACAACTTATGTCTCTTTAGTGCAGATAAAATCTCAACATTTGGAAGACAATATATTCAAAGATATTTAAAAACTGATAGAGAACAAATAAAAGGTAAAGCCAAAATTAGCTAAGGACAGAGCTATACATGAGGGGAATACCCATTAATGTTTGGGTATATTCTGGTTTCTCGTTACTATCTAGAGTTTATCGCATAGTAGGTATTATGTAATTTAATTTACCAATAAATATTCAATGAAAGGATATTGCATAAATGCATATGAGAAAAAGTCTCCTCAAATTTTAAAAACCAAACAATGGAACGCTTTTATTGCTGTTCTTAATCTCGAAGTCAGGGTGAAGCTTTCACAAATTAGCTTTTCTCATACCTCATAGTACGTTCAATGAGGCCTTAGCATCGATTTGAGTGAAATTCAATGCTAGGTGACGAATAGCGGCTTCGTCAACAAACATAAAAGTGTCTTCAGTGGTTTGCCTCACCAAAAAGTACTTAAAAACATTGATTTGAAGTCACAAATAAGCCTTTCGAATTCTTTCAACAAACGCTTGATCAATGTGATATTCTAAAATGCTACATACACTTAGGTTACAAGAGTTCTATCAAAAAACGGTGAGCATACAAATTCGCTGTGAGAAACACAAGAAAAATTATGGCGCGGCTTGTTTTTCTTTAGAACAGATTTGTGGACATAGTACTTCAACGATCACTTGCACGTCTGATAGTCATTTCCATATAAATTCCTGCATGGTTTTTGGTAATAAGTCTAAATACGCGACGAAAGCGCTGTAACTCCAATTTATTCGATAACAAAATACCGAAGTTGTGATAACTTGTTGTCCAATCCTTTTGCTTATTATATGCAATAAAATAGTATTAAACTAAAACTAAACTACTGTTAATTAATTTTCTGCATATGCGCATTTCGACAACTTTTGTCTCATCAGTGCAGATCAACCCAAAACATTTGGAAGTCTATTAACCGAAAAACGTGTAAAAGCTGACAGAGTACAAATTACCAAAAGCCAAAATTCAGCTGAGGACAGAGCTGTGCACGAGGAAGATACTTCAAGAGTTTTAAACACTAGTATTTTTGTGTTGGCTCTGATGGAAAGGCAGCGTACCGGATATTTAACATCGTTCAATTTTCTTCATCCTGAAATTTGCAGAGAGTAAAAGTTTGATTTGTTATCATGTCAACAGCTTCTGATCTTTTTGTCCCATTTTATTCATTGAATTTGGTTTAGATGTTTAATTCTTCGATTGGCAGACAAAAATAAGTGAGTATAAAATTAAAAAATCACAAAATATGAAATATTGTGATAATCATTCAGAATAAATATGACAATGTTTCAAACTTATATATCAATTATCCAATTTTTGTGATTTCTGAAAAAAATGACAATTTATATTCACTAGCTGAGCATTACTTATTAAGGTATGTAATATTTAGACATAGCTAAATTATTGCTGTGAACTCAAATCTTATTTCCATGCAGAAACAATGAAGATCGAAGAGCCATGCCCGCCTTATTTCTTTTTAACTATAGCAATAGGTGTTATCAATAAATTTTTAAGGTGTACTTTTAGTACTATTGAGTTTTCATTGGCATTAATGCAGTTGGAGTTAACATATGAGTTATGATCTCATGTTCATTTACTCCATATTCTTTCGTAAAATATTACAGACGAATTAGAGATTTCTTAATACTACCATTCATGATGTTCTTTCTTGCTACAGCTAACGAGATATTCCAGCTTAATGAAAAATTACAACGAAAGCATTGCTTTTGTACTTTGTTTTTTGATAGAGACTATCAGAAACTCAAATAGATATTTTCCTACTTAATGAAAGGAAAATTTATGATATACATGTACAAGGGAAAACATTCCTACAAATACATAGTAAGGTTGGAAACAACGCTGTTGTTGCTGTTCTTCATCTTAAAGTCTCCATGAAGCCTGCAACAATGAGAAGACCAGTCATAACTCATATGAAAATAAAGACGTGGAATTCACTACGCGTGCATCATGTCGTGAATGCGGGTCGTGAATGCGGGGCCGTCAACAAGTTTGGGAAAAGTATTTATACAAAATCTAAAAGAGCAATATTCCTTAATATAGAGATTTTGATAAAAAGAAGGTTGCATATATTCGAAACATCTGTTTTCGCTATTTTCAGGTATTTGTCAAATCGTTGATGTTTCCTCTAAGTGTCAATTGCTGATTGATCATACTAGTTTCTATAGAAGAAAAAGAATTGCTAAGTGACAGCTTCTTTAGTTAATAACATGTATTCCTAAACCAAGTTATAAAATTACAAAAACAGGATAACAGTAAACACCTACAGTGGCCAAAAATTATAATCACATGCCACAATTCACAAGCGAACTGCACGACAAAGTACGATGTAGGCGCGACAACTCTAACTAAAATCGATATTATTAATTTTTTTTAGCGATTTCGTCACATCTGCATTTTATCATACCCTTTCATTTGTTTATTTAAAAGCCATGCCAATATCTATGAAAAAAGATGAATGTTTCATCAATGTACTGTTGATTGATGTGGAAGCTCCTACACATGTAGTGAATATTTAAAGCTTTAAAAATGTTTCTAAATATCTTTTATGAATTCATTATTCATACCCATATGTCAATGAAACATTCAACTACAGCAGTTATTGTCAATAAGTGTAAGAAATTAAAAACTTGCCAAGTCATGATAGAAAAATAATCATACGTCAATTTAAGTGAAAATGACGATCTACAGGAGCTCTGTATTTATTTTTATTTTTTTTTTTTTTTTTTTTTTTTTTTTTTTGCTGATCATATGGTTAACGGAGACCCACATAATTTCCTTCTGCTAAATTACATAACATCACCAATCTGAAATGAAGCAATTTTAAGTATTTGTTGTTGATATTTGTTTCGACTGACCCATTCAGTCTTTCAATAACGTTATAATATACATAAAGATAGATCTTTGACATTGTCAGTCCTCTGGGTTGGTCAATCAAAATGTCTGTGGAACAGACTGTGAAACATCCACTTCAAAACCTCAAAACTGTAGACTTTAATAATTATATTCCTTAAATGCTATAATAGATAACGGTAGTGTGGTAAGCAGATTTGAATGAAACTTCTCAACAAAGCACACAATATTTCAGTAGATCAATGGGTTTTTTGCAAAGATTACCATGTAAAGTATACTCAAAATGTCTTCTGTCTCACTTCCGTAAGAGCTGTAATTTATATCACATCTATCAAAACGCAAAGAATAAATATAAAACTCCCTTCTATTGACATTTTAACCTATATGGTGTATATATGACAAATCTAGGCGATCTTATTCTTACTGTTTTAAGCTTCTACAATTTTAAACAAAGCTTTATGGTACCCATAAACCGGTTTAACCCTACCGCTGGCTTTTGCTAGTGCCGGTACCAAGTCCGGCTGTCCCGAGTTCCTATCGTTGTTTATGTTTGTCTTTTGTATTTTTATTGTGGGTTTTTTCTTGTGCAGTTCCTATTTACTTTCTGGCATGTGGCTATGTTTTTCGGCCATTGTAGGTGTTTCCTGTTATCTTTTTTATTCCATTTTAAGGTATAAGTTGCTAGATTACTACAGTGAAATATACGTATAGTGTCGTAAATAATAATAATACATATAGATCATAATCGGGCAAAGTACTCTTACAAATTCTAAAATAGTACGATCACTTAAATCAGAGAACTTGTTAAAAAAAATTTGTTACCAGCTATCAACAATCGGGAACATTAAGAAAGTACGGTCTACGAGCGACAACTCTAATTCAATTCAAAAATTGAATTTTTTTCTCATGTACTTTTTATTATTCAAACTAATCTCTATTCAAATACATCAATGTTTGTTCATGTAACAGAATTGTTACGATTTTATGTGGAAGCCTCAAAAGAATAGAATAGTTTCAAAGTTTCAGTATTGTGAATAAGTGTAAGAGAAATACATCATTGTTCAACAAAATCTTACCAGTTGATAATAAAGAAGATTATACATCAATAACAGCGGCAGTGATGTAACTAACTGTTCTGTTAAGTTTGCTTTGCTGAACGAGAAAACCAAAAACAAAATCCCTTTTTGAAATGATTGCATTACATCACCAACCTGAAATGAGCAATTTTTCAGTATTCTCTACACTCGACACATGCTTAAACCGACCAGTTCTTTCTTTCCATAATGTTACAATATATCTTTGCCAAATTACTTCACGATTACTTCACATTACTTCAGTCTTCTTGGCTAGTGAATAAAAAGTTTTTTTTTAACCCAGATTAGGGAACTACCACTTCAAAACCTCAAAATGTTTACCTTGGTATATTGTAGTTATATTCCGTAAACAAAAAATAAGAAAAATATATTTCCGAGAACAAAGATTATGTAATAAATGTAATGTAATGGAGGATGAATCTCATTTCCTTTTTAAATGTAATTTTAACAGCACACCTCGCATTAAATTAATTACTGTAATAGAAGGAAACTGTAGTTGTCAGATGATGACAAACTAAAATATATACCATCCCCAAACTTAGATATTTTGCCGGTAGTCTTTGCCTTTCTAAAACAATCATTCGAATTGCGATAGGGTCTGCGTCTGTCAAAGTTGTAAAACATAGATATAAAACAATGGATGTTAGTGTACAATATTTGATGTTTGTATGTTGTGTTACTTATGAATGTACTTTTTTATGCTTGACCCTTTATGGGTGTAATTTGCATAATAAAGTTATTGATTAAAGTGTAAATGTTGTTATACGTTTTGTCAGAAGTCCATTATTAATAATACTATTAAAGGACTTCTGTTAGTGTGAAAAGCAGAATTGTGCGATTTGTGCATACATAGACAATAAACAAAGCCCACATTATCTAAAGTATATAAGTAGATCAAAACATGAGTGCATGCATTTTTGACGCTCCTTAAGGGGATGGACATTAAATCTTAACCTTGTCTGTCCGTATGCGCGTACATACGTCTGGAATATTTCGTCAAAGATTTCTCATGTATCGTCCAATGCATGTAGGAAACTATGTCATATTTGGCCTGACCCTTTAGTACTTTGAGTTCCTGTCCAGATCCTTCATGCATCTACTCCGTCTGCAGATTTGCTTGAATATTTTCAGAACAATTTATGTAATAAATAATCATTTAATCATGATTGCTTGTAGAATAGTTTCATGTAATCTTTTGATGCGCCATAACCTTTCGGAATTAAGTGTCAAATTTTACATATTCCATGTTATTCGAACTCCTTCCAAATTTTAATGAAGAAAAGAAGAAAAGATAACAGGAAACACTTACAATTATATGCCATAATCCACCAGGGAACTGCACAAGAAAAACAATAAAATGACAAAAGACAACAAGCAACAATAGGAATTCGGGATAGCCGGACTTGGTACCGGCAATAGCAACAGCCAGTGGTAGGGTTTAACCGGTATATGGGTACCCAAACCTCCCCTTTCTCTATCCTGTTTCCATATAGTATAATAAACATACAAATAAAAACCAGTACAGGAAGACTCATATATTTTGTAATTTTCCTTTGCAAACATACAATTTATATATTTTAATGTGATATAAATCATTTCCAATAATTTGATTGCAGAAATTATTTCTTCAAATTTGGTAAATTTACCGAAACTCTCAAAGACAAGTAATTTTTGGAATTTTACCTAGCAAGGTAATTGAGAAATGAACCGTCAGTATAAAACGAACAATCCAAGGACAATGGCAACATCGAGAAAAAAAAACAAAGAAACAAAGACATTACATGAGTACATCAAAGAAAAGAAAAATGGAGACACACACACTTTCAAAAGTAAACAACACAGACCCAATAAAAATCATGGGCGAGTTCAGGTGAACCGGTAGAGAAAGCATCTTCTGCTTCTTATAAGATGCCCGCCGAATTGGCAAAGAGAAAGATCTGTTGTCCCATAGCAGTGCACAAGATCGTGAGTTCGACCATAAAACTTATGAAATGATGACATCAAGTTATGGGTAACACACTCTTGCTTAAGTAGCCTATATGTAAGCAATCCTGCTCTATCAAGGTAGTCACTGTATCGACCACATTAAGTAGCGAATGAGTTGGGAGATGTTAACTAGATATGTCAGTTCTTTTGGAATTTTGCTATAAAAGAAAAGGGAAGTTGACTATTGGAAAAATGAAGTCATCTCGTTTGGCATACAGCCTAGTTTGTAGTGTACCTCTGTTGTCAATTTTATGGTGAAGGTAAAAAAACGAGGCCGATCTTGAAGTATCTGTAGTATCCTTAATTTCGAGCTCTTTTGGAGAGATAAGATGAGGAAAATCACCAAAGCGAGGGTTGTTTAGTGATAAAATATCATCTATATAACTAAAACTAAAACAAATAGACTGGGCCAGTTTTTAATCTTTATTTTGAAGAAGCCCTTCGATGAACTCAGTCTCATATGAGTGGAGAAATAGATCGGTTAATAGAGGTGCACAGTTTTTGTCCATCGGAATTCCGATAGTCTGTTAAAAAACAAGTAGTCCAAACTGGATAAATATATTGTCGATCAGAAACTCTATCATTTTAATCCCTTCTTCCTCTGTGTATTTTTCTGTGATTCCGAGTCGTATTTTACAACGTATGCTTGTTCTCTGTCTATAACAATTTACGTATTTCTTCGTTCGCCGGTCGTGATTAAATCTTTCAGCCGATATTTCAGTCGGGGGGGGGGGGGGGGGGGGGGGGNGGAATCCCGACTTTATTTTTTCTAAATCCCGAAATCCCGAACTACAAAGAAACTTAAAGACTGATGAAATCCCGATTCCCGGTGAATAAATTTCCCGAAATCCCGGGCTTAAATCATAAAAATCCCGAAATCCCGGGGTTAAAAACATCCAATCCCGACATCCCGAAAAAGGGCCGGCCCCCCTTTCAGTTGTTCATCAGGAATGTTCAAGATGTCAATCAGATCTTTAGAGTTCTTTTTTAATATCCACATTTCATTTACACCACTTCTACGGCTGTCATGATCGGGAGGTTAAAAGCTTAGAAATAGGTTCTGTAGAACATTTTGCAGATCCAGCGATGTACCGTTGTTTGTATGGGCATTTGTGTAAGTTTGGTACCAAGTACAAGGAGGGGTGATCAGTGTCTTCATCTTTGGTGGAAACCCAAAGCAAAGCAAAACAGATCTATAGTTCTTTAATATCTCCTCCTTAGACAAAATAGTAGCTGTGTAGGCTGGATTGTCCTTGGTATTACCAATGCCTAATTCTTTCTTTCAACATTAGATGTAATAATTTTTACGAATGAAAATGATGTTATTAGGGTCCTTATCTGCCGAAACAACAACATATTTGTCATGAATAGAGGACAAGTATCTGGCAACACCTGCATCTGTTAAAATGGATGACAATTTGGTTCTAATTGACCCTTGTAGCTGACTGATTCGTTTAAGAATCTATTTGAATATATCTTTAAATCAGTCATTTTCAATTAAGGATTGCAAAAACGTTTGATTCCAATTTTTTAAACATTCTGAAAGACAGTGTTTTTTTAATTCTACATGTCAACCATAAAGTTTGAATTCGTTTAGTTTCCAATAATTGCATAACTCTTGGTCTTGAAAGGTGGTTAAGGGTTTAACGTGTCGTTTCTGACAGCCCCATCTAGTTATAAATTCTAACGATCGTATTTAATATTTCGATCCTCTTTTATGAATGTACTCGCAAATTCAATCGATAGTGCATTATTATAAGTAAAACATGCTGGAATAAGAAGCATTACAGCTTATACTATATACATCTTTTAATAACTATATCAAAAAGCAATAATAACTACCTATCCTCATATCAGCTTTGATAATTAATTGATATTTAAGTACAGATGTACTGGACAAAGTAATGGACTGGTAATAAATTAGTAACATCTAGTATACATTGTACAAATAATTGTTAGGTGCTGATATAAGCAGCTCAAGTAATGGTCAATCTAAAATAATATATTTGTCAGTATGACTACATAGCTGTGTTCATTTTGAACAGCTAGATGGGGCTATCGAAGCACTTTTCAAGTTAATAATAAAGTCAAGATAACAGTTAACTCCTACAATGGCCGAAAATTGCAATCACAAGCCACAATCAACAAGGGAGCTTCATTAGAAAACACATTACAAACTAGAAACAAGTATAAATAACGATAGGACCACGGAAGATCCGGACTTGGTACCGATTTATCCGATTTATTGTTACCCAAACCTCTCCTTTCTCTATCCCTTATCCATATAGTATTTATAAGACCTCATTTGTCTTTTTGTCTCATGGACTTCGGCTCTTGATAACTCTATTCGTTACATTTGTTATTATCCCCATTTTATATATATTTTATCATTTTTTTAAATCCATCATGTACAATGATTGGATTGAAAAAATATCTTGAACATGAGCGGGTTTATAGAGTCATAGAGTTAGTAGTATACCTAGAATAGAAAAGATAACAGGAAACACCTACAATGGCCGAAAAAACATAGCCACATGCCACAATGCAAATAGGAACTGCACAGGAAAAAAACCCACAATAAAAATACAAAAGACAAACGTAAACAACGATAGGAACTCGGGACAGCCGGACTTGGTACCGGCACTAGCAAAAGCCAGCGGTAGGGTTAGGCCGGTTTATGGATACCCAAACCTCCCCTTTCTCTGTCCCGTTTCCTGTATTGGGTTTTATTGGTCACCATCGAATAAATTATCGATCCTGACTTTGTACAGGCATTTCAAAAGAATATGTGGATTAAACTCCATTACGGTAGTGTTCGGTAGTAGCTCAACAGCAATTGCTATTGAAAGGTCGTAGACAATTAAAAGAAATAGAGCAGTCATCGTAGTACTAAGTGAAAAAGAATCTTGAATCAGAGTTCGGACCAAGACTTCAAATTTTTCCACAAGGGACTGATATCTATTAAGGAACTTTTTTATTGATCGTATGGGACGGAATTTTTTGAAGCCGGCCATGAAGATAGCTATGTCTAATGAGAAAGTCTGTATAACTTGTACTCTCCCGTAACGAATCAACTGTGAAACATGCACTCCGTAAGCATTGAGAAGCTGGAATATGTCCATGTTAGGGAAATTGATAATTTTGAAATTAATATCGTCCCTTTTGTCGTAAATTGTAGTATTGAGGTGACCATTTTCGTCATATTCGAGATATAAGTTCAAAAAGGATGTAGATCTGGTGGTTTCTCTCTAGTTCTGGCGGATATATTAATGGGGTCCACCTTGCAAAAAAGCGTACGTAATGGATGAAAAGAATATTTTCATTATATCTATAAGTGAGATTAAAGGATCTACTATCGTGTAATATGAATGTTTCTGGGTATTTTTTTTTAATTTTGACAGTTTAAGAACCGAAATTGGAATCAAACATTTTTGCAATCCAGTTATTGGAAATGATTTCTTTCACTTATATGTTTTCATTTTGTATAATTTTTAGGTAGAATTCCTAAGAATGTCCTGTCTTTTGAAGTTTAAGGAAATTTAGCAAAACTGGAATCGAACGTTTTTGAAATGTAAACATTAAAAAATTCATCCAAAAACCATGTTTGCTTAGAAAAATTTCTCAATTGCTTTTCTTTGAGTGTTTCGAGAAATTTACCAAAATTGAAACCATATTTTCAATTGTTGGAGTTAAATGTCTGTTATCAAAGACTTGCTAAAATATTAAACTGTATGCAAACATTTGAAAAATTCATAGCCATTGAAATTAAAAGACCATGTGCAATAAGTTTAGATTTTATATCATAATTTCATTTTGTTTGTCAAGTAACTCTCTTAAGGCTTGTCATTCATTGTTCTGTCAGGTTTATTGCAAATATTTCAAAAGTTATTGCAAAATTTGTTGGTTTTTCACTGTACTGTCAAGTTCGATACAAACAATTCAAGAGTTTATATTTCCATATCTTGCTGATTACTGTTCGTACTGTCAAACATTTTGGTATGTTAAAATATATATACAGGCCCGCATAGCTACCATTGTAAGGTCAATATAACCCTTGTTGGTGTTTATATAAATATCAAGGAAAACTATTCATCCCCTATCAGTCTTTACACATATTTCGGTATATGGACATATACCACAATTAAATACACTATATGTCTATCTTACAACTTTTCCAAATATTTTCTTGCAAGCATATTTTAGGCCTGAAATTTCCTTATACACATTTAATAACATCCGGTCCAGGTAAAACCTGGAAAGCATGACATATGTTGACCGGCATTTTACACTGGCATTTGGAGTTAAACCACAGAGGGGTCAGAATTTGGAGCTAATATGTAAATTCATGGCAAATTACACCCATTTGCAGAGGCATGCTGCTGCCAAATAAAATAAGATTCTTCCATAAAATATTTCTGTAAACTTCCAAGTATATACTTTAATTTTAATATATTAGATTTTATTGGGGTTTTTGTGTGAATACATAGTTAAGTTTTCAGTATATTCTAATATTCGACTAGTGAGTAACTCATATTTACTTCAATTGCAACAAGCATACTGGAAAAGTATCATGTGTCTGGCAGACTCCCCTGCTCAAACAAGCATTTCTATTATTATTTATGTGCTTGGGCTCTAAAACAAGGTGCTCTGGATTGATGCATAGAGAGTTGTGGCACAGATGAGAGCAATCAAGTGTTGGGTCTGGATTTAAAATGTGGTGTGAAATCATAAAAGCAAGCCTGTGTACAGTTATTTTCTTCCATTTCTTTTCTATGGGGTGCTTGTATGAAATCACACCATATTTTTTATCCTTTGAGGTGGCTGCAGTCCAAAAAATACACTTCCCATTGGATGCTGTTTCAGATCTTTCTTTCAGTTTTTCATTGTACAATTTAAAAAAATCCTCCATTTTAACTTTTTAATTGATACTGAGGCTGGAATCAGGTGTATGAATACCAAAATTCACCTTTTGAACTGTTACAGATGCAAATGACAAGGTTCAACACATGTTTTATGTAAAATTTCCATATTTTGCCATATTTGGTCAAATATGCAAATTAGATCTGCCAAATATGGAAATTGTAGGTCAAAACAAAAGAATATTATTCACTTTGTGTCTGGACAAAATTTGGTGGCCAAACTCTGTACGGTTTTATCACAACATGGATTTAATGCAAACTAGTGGACCCCCTAGATCAGGACATAGACCACAATTAAATACACTATATGTCTATCTTACAACTTTTCCAAATATTTTCTTGCAAGCATATTTTAGGCCTAAAATTTCCTTATACACATTTAATAACATCCGGTCCAGGTAAAACCTGGAAAGCATGACATATGTTGACCGGCATTTTACACTGGCATTTGGAGTTAAACCACAGAGGGGTCAGAATTTGGAGCTAATATGTAAATTCATGGCAAATTACACCCCTTTGCAGAGGCATGCTGCTGCCAAATAAAATAAGATTCTTCCATAAAAAAAATATTTCTGTAAACTTCCAAGTATATACTTTAATTTTACTACAAAGTAAAACTTCATAATCAAACAAACAATACCAATATTATTCCTTGTTATTAAGGAACTACATTACACTACCCTGAAACCGGATGTAGAATTTGTGGTCTATGTCCATATTACATATAGTAGAGGTTACTATTGATTTCATTGGCTGAAACGGTCACGCGATTTAAAGAATATTCAGTGTATTTTACCTTTGTTTCTATTCTTATATATATTGACGCTATGTTTCTATTTTTAAGTACACTGGCGTTGCATATTGACGCTATGTTTCTATTTTTAGTACATTGACGTTATGTTTCTATCTATGCAGTCATATACGTAATTCAGATCCGGTTGAACATTTAAAATTTATTGTTTTTCACAGAGAAATAAAGTATATAAAAATTTTCTAGACGCTTTACACATAATAGTGACTTAGGGGTTCATTTTTTTCAAATTTCAAATTCAATCATGCCAGAGCTTCTATTTCGAGTAAAGTTCCGGCGTATTCACAAAATCTGTCCCCACGAAAATGTAATGGATTACCATGAAAACCACTTATGTAATATAACAATGATGGACTTTTTACTCGGTCAATATAAACATAACAGGTCCATATATAACATATTGACTTCGTAAAAAGTCCATAATTGATAAATATGGATTCCCAATATTTTGATTTTTTATGCACTGAAGAGACATCAGTTGTCGAAATGCGCATATGCAGAATCCAAATTAACAGCAACTTCGGTATTATGTTATTTACCTGTAAATTAAAATCAATCGCATTAAATAAGGGTGTGCTTCATCTGATAAGCCTCTTATAGATACTAAATTGGCGAAATAAAAAGAACTCAATCATTTAATATGTAATATCCACATAAAACAACTTGACGCTCTCTATATATTTCATTCACGGCGTTCTTGTTCTTGAGAGAATTTCTCATATATAGATACGCAATGTACTTTCAAATTTTGGTATTTTAATTTTTATGTTCTGACCACCTGTTTAAAGTGTCCAGAACTTATAATTTTATCATGCCAAATTTTCTTTGAATCGAAGAGTGCCCCGTACTTGCTGGTAAACATGTGATTGTTCTCTCTGTTAGTTGATCCATTGCTTGGTTTTATCATGTTTTTGTAGAGACTTTGTCTCATGTACATTTACTCTATATTTTCATTGTTTATTTTAGATGAATTAGCTGATATTTATAGACAACTGTCCAAAATTCTTGCTCTCACTGTACACTTCTGAAGTTGGGGGGGGGGGTGGCAGAAAACATTCCGTATGTGATTCAAAACCGGTTGGCAGGTGTGTCGCGTTTGAAAATTTCACATGATACTTTACTTCAGTTTGATCGTTGTATTTTGTGAAAGAAATGGGTTCTTACATTCAACCTGGTATTTCCACTGTTTGAGAAACTTATGTTTGAAAACAAAAGCAGCCTTAAAATAGTAGTGTGATATAGCTGAAATAAAATTATTTCAAAAGATTATGCAGTTAATTACACATATTGATTACACGATATATTTTTTAAGTCTGTAATTTTTTATGGAAATTGTTATCTTTCAAATTTATTATTTTTTTCTTAATTGCCAATTCAAAAGTTGTACAG
The DNA here is from genome assembly GCA_002080025.1 of Modiolus philippinarum. NCBI lineage: Eukaryota > Metazoa > Mollusca > Bivalvia > Mytilida > Modiolidae > Modiolus > Modiolus philippinarum. The sequence continues at coordinate 18,279 of MJUU01018515.1, read as the reverse complement.
CATTAAGTTATTGATTCAAAAGGAGTTAACAGCCAAATAATAACCCTTTGTTGATAAAAAGGCCACCATATACAATGTAATTCCTTATATCCTTTCACTGTTGTTAACATTTAAGAATTGAATGCATTATTTTGAAGTTTCATTGGGATATGAAAGGGATGGCCGACGCACATTTTTAATGAAGCGCGTCAGCGCTTCATGTTGAAAATGTGCGCCCGGTCAACCCTTTCATAGTCCCTATTAAACTTCAAAATAATGCATTCAATTCTTATAATTACATTTTTAAACCTGAAATATAAAAAAACAACTTTATTTACAAGGAAGTACATCGTGTACATTGGGATTCTATTTTTACAAATCCATCCGCCACGTGAACACGTGGTCAAATGTGTTTCATGGGAATTGCAACTTCACATTGATATGCCACGTGATCGATGTTCACCTATCAAACTGACGGAATTCAAATGAATATTCATGAAATGTAATTATTGGTTATTTAAATTTGAAGAAGATTACACAAAAATAAAAACATAGGGAGTGATACATCATCATATGTTTTATCGGTACCCGGTAGTTACTCCTTAAATTTTCATAAATATGATATTTATTGGAGTGTAACGTGTAATAGGCTTAGGTTCCGATTGAAATATAAATATACGGTACCAAGTACAATTTATTTGAAAGTTATTTTTTAAAAGCAAATATACTGGCAATTTTGTTATCATAAATTTATAAATTGACGCAAATGTTATGAATTATTCACAATATAGTAAATCCTTAGTTTGCTGTAACCCGTTTTAAATATTTTGGGTTTTATATATAGAATAATTATAGCATGAAGGCCAAGTAACCATTGGAATTGGAAGGAAAGCTTCTGATTTTTTTCACAAATGCAAAATATACAGTCAACCTCCAATAAGAAGTATGACATATTATTGTGCACTATCACAGAATAATACAAATACAGACAATATCAGGTTGACCAATTGTTCGCCCCTTTCTTTATTCGTATGTAGCCAGGTACACAATTCCCTTTTTAATTTTTAGCTTCCCTTATATAGATGATGTTCTTTCACTAAACAATCCTAAATGAAATGATAACCTTCATCTTATAAACCTACATTTACTCGAACTTAAAGAGACCACTGATACACCATCGTCAGCATCTGCCTGGACTTATACCTCTATATTGACAACATTAAACATCTGAAAACAGAACTTTACGACAAGCGTGATGATTTCGACTTTCCAATAGTGAACTTCCCGTTTTGTACAGTAATATGCTAAGATTTCCTGTTTATGGTGTCTACACTTTACAGTCGTGTCTATAAGTTGTACAGCGATATTGTCAACATACCAAAATTACTTTTCAAAACATTATACACAAAGGTTATGTTCAATCACTGTTGCAACTGTCACATGAAAGTTATACGGTCGTCACCAAAACTCACCATGATTTGTCAGATCATCAATTTTTCTATTTCATAGATGACTTCTCTTCCAGAGTTTATTATACGGTAAGGGACCGACCATTTAACTTGAAGGGGGGTATGGTTTTTTTTCTGCCACTCATCTACTTCCTGTTTACCGATAACTCTGTTTTTTTTTCTCATTGTAGCCATATATCGAAAATTTCGTCAAAGATTTCTCAGCTTGTGTATGCGGTGATGGTTTCATATTTGGTCTGAAGATTTGGTATGATGAGTGGTACCGTGTCTCCCCTTCTCAAGTCTGTCGCTTGCCTTCTTCATGTTTGCTGATATCTATCTGGCGGGGGCATCCGTGTCCCATGGACACATTTTTTTCATTCTGCACTGAAAAGACATAAGTTGTCAAAATGGCCATATGCAGAAAGTAAATTTACAGTAACTTAGGTATTTTGTAATAAACACATCATTGTCAAATATTACATCGAGATGTAGATTGTCATGCAAATCATTGTTCCTTTCAATATCATATTATACACATACTGCCTGCAATTGAGGATGGTATACTAGATTACCACACGAAGGAAGTACATCACCCGAGACGTTAGTCGAGGGCGATATTCTTTTCTGAGTTTGGTTATATCATACTGAACATCTTGACTGTATTACAACCTCCAGTAAAGTCATTCAAATATCTTTCCCTCTGAAACCGCTAGGTTAAATGGAACCAAACTTGGTCAAAATAATCCTTGGCTCGTCCCCTTCAAATTTGTATTTTTTATGTTTGGACCTTATATAATATGGCCGCCAGCAACAAATTTTTACATGAGATCATATGGGAATTGCATTCAAAGATCTTCTCCTGTGAAACCACTGAGCCTATTGGAACCAAACTTGGTCACAATAGTCCTTGTGTGGTCCCGATCAGTGAATGTGATTTTTAAATTAATACCTCATCCAAGATGGCAGCCAGCGAGGGAAATAGTATTAGAAGGATACCCTATGAGAAATGCATTCCGTGATTTCTCCTCTTGAACCACCGACTAAAAATCAATATTTTGCCCAAAATTTATGGGAATTTTCAACATTTCAGATTTGTCTAAAGTTCACTGTTAAATCGCAATATATGTCAAATGTAAAAAAATATATCTGCAGATATGCCAATTAATTGTTCTAAGCGATTCATTGGGTGTCTTAAAACATCGTTTAGAAAAACAAGGAGTGTTTAATGTGACTCTAAATACCGAAAATCTTACTCCTACCCCAACAGATTTTCCCTACAATTGTCATTTTTTTTTGTCTATGATAAAAATAACCAAAACACGAAAAATATGCATGACATTTAACAATGTTGCATTAATCTTATCATGATTTGGTATTTTAAATTCTACCTGTCAGCTTAAACTCAATATTTTGTCCAAAATTGATGAAAAAATGGAAATTTTTAGCATTTCAGATTTGTCCAAAATTCACTTTTAAATCGTTATATGTGGCAAATGTGGAGGATTTATCTGCAGATATGCCAATTTATTGTTCTAACCGATACATAAGTTATCTGAAAACACTGTTTAGAAAAACATGGAGTGTTCAATATGACACTAAATTCCGAATAAATTAAACTTAATAATTCCCAAAAATATACCTGTCTTTACCTATACACACATGTATATGAACAAAATATACTAATATATTCTGCTGAAGTGGAATATCCAGGTAAATCTTGCAATTTGATTGGTTACCTTGACAGGGGATGTGAGACCGTATCCCCGTGGTAGCAAAATCACAATGTTTAAACGCTTTTAATAGACAAATTTTAGCACTTCCAGCAGAATATAAAAGTTATTCGGGCTTCAAAGGGGATACGGGTTCATATTCCCTGTCTGTACCTTATTCCCCATTCGCCTGGCGGCTCAGGAGATATAAAACACAGACAGAGAATATAAACCCGTACCCCCTGCGAAGATTCCTGAATAACATATAATATAACTTTCTTTGCAAAAGATGCATTTGATATATCGTAATATGTAATTTTAACGCCAAAATATGGGTAAAATTGAATATTTTGGGCGATTTTCGAGAAAAATGGGAATTTCCAGCATTTCAGATTTTTACTAAATTCAAAGTTAAATTGCTGTATAACTGCCCATTAACCACGCGCATGATCTTATTTGTGATATATGGGAGTCTCTGTGTATTTTTGTGTTGGAAAATAATATGTAATTTGACATTTATACTATGTTTAAGCTTTTCAAGCTGAATAAATGAATTAAATTGTGTTGAGTATTTGTGGGAAGGGGTATGCAATTTAGAAGAGTATAATAGCCACAATATTTAACCTATCTTTTCATGTTGCATATCAAATTCATAAAGTATTAAAATCTCTAAGTCAAAACTTAAATGTTTTTTTGCATCTCAGCTCTACATTGAAATACAAACAAGATTGCATTAGACGGTATCTTTTTATCATTTAGAGCCTTAATAGTTTAATTTTGCCCTAAATTTTAAGGGGAGGGGTGCTATTTTTGACATTTGTGAACCCACAATAAATCTGAAACTAAATTTTTTTCACACAATTTGCTGCTTACATATCATATATCAATATTACATTGGCATTTTATCCGATAAATATTCTTTTAAGCTCCATAATTTTGTAAAGATGAATTAGATGTACTGAAATTAAGTTGGCTTCCATTTGGTACCAAATTTCAGTACATCTAACTCGTCTATACAAAATTATGGAGCTTAAAAGATGAAATTCGGGTCAAAACGAAAATACAAGAATTTGTGTTATGTACTATAAAAGTGGCCCTATACCGTCTATGCGTGCAGGTAATATTCGTTCTAACATGTTCTATTTTGAAGAGAGAATATAAAAAGAATGAAAAAATCGGTCTGGATCATAAGTGTGGGGGAGGGGAGCACGAAAAGTGATATTTGCCCACGGCCTACAGGAAGGGGTTAAAATGTTTCATTTCTTAAGTCCACAGTTTGTCTCAAACGTTTAAAAACGTACTCTTATCAAAGGTCAGGCATGCTAAAAGATATAACATCCATATTTTAAGGTTATATCTAAACTCTATACGGAATCTACATCTCAAAACAAATCTAAGGAAATTCTAGAAAACATCCAAAAATTGGTCATTTTCAACATTTTTGCAGGGGAAGTATCTTTTAAATATCCCAAGAACCTAAAACAGGCATAAAATGCCCAAACTTAGATTAATTGTAAAGATTATGAATTCAATTTTCATTTGATACCCCCAAAGTTTTGTATATTTCACCCATCTATAGAAAATTAAGAAACTAAAAAGATTGAACGTTGTGTAAGTAATTATTTCATATTAGGTCTGAATCTTTAGTATGGTGGGTTTACCTCATATCCCTCTTGCAAACCTGTCTGTCATACTTCTGTAAGATCTGCGATTTACATCTCGTCTATCAAAATGTAGAGTACAGATATAAATCTCCCCTCTATTACCGTATATGGTGTTATAAGCCAAATCTTTTTCTCGCTGTAAATTACTGCAATGAAAAGTATGTAGTAGTATAAGGTTTTCTAAAATAATTATTCTTAAACATATCTGCTTTAGTAGTTTTCTTGTACACAAGTTTGAAAAGCTGCTGAAATCGTTTAATTTGATGCCATGTATACAAGTCTTGGTGACGATTAGTAAGTAACAAATGTAAACAGATTGTGTTGAGATCAAGTTAATCAAAATTTTTTTTTTTTGGCGTTATTTTTTTAAATCTTTCTTCAGCAGAATTCCAAAAGCACTAAACCTACAGCTTTTGAACTTCGTAGGATGTAGGAATAAAATAATCAATGAAAAGATATGGAGTAAATGCACATGAGACAGTCTCTATACAAATACATGGCAGAATTCAGCAAAGAAACAACACTTTTATTGTTATTCTTCAACTTGAAGTCACGACGAGGCCTTCAACAATGAGCAGTGCTCGTACTTCATAGTAAGTTCAAAACAGCCGGTGCGGTTTGATCGGAATTCTTTGCCAATGTCGATCAACGCCACACCCACGTTCTTTCTTGACATGAATGCGGGATCTTCAACAAACATTACTAAACTGGCAAAGCGCTCCTTCAATTACTGTCATCTGTTGCTCGACAAAAGCACCAGTGTCTTACGCAAGTGGTAGACTACAACATATAGACAGACACAGGTCACTCATCAAGTCAATTGTAAGAAAACATGGCAATATAAAACAGTGAGATGCGGGCACCATAAACAGGCGGTTAGAATGACATTTGGAAATTATAAAAATAATGTATGCCAAATTTGAGAGTATAATTGTATATCCATATGAGAAATTCTCTCATGAACAAGTACAACAAAGTATGAATTGATTATTTGAATACTTTACTGTATCTCAAAAACTAGCTATCAATGTCATAAAGCACATCAAAAATTATGTTTTAGGATCCAAACTTTCTGATAAAAAGGCCACCATATAATTTTTGTAATCTTTTGACTGTTGTTAATATTGGTTATTTGAATCTGAAGAAAATTACACAAAAATAAAATACTATATGTTATTTGGGAATCTTCACAGGGGATACGGGTTCATATTCCCTGTCCGACGGCTCAGGGAATATAGGGCACAGACAGGGAATATGAACCCGTATCCCCTGTGAAGCCCGAATAACTTTAATATTCTGCTAGATATGCTATAATTTGTCTATTAAAGGCGTTTAAAAATTGTGATTTTGCTACCACGGGGAAACGGTCTCATATGCCCTGTCAAGGTAACCAATCAAATTGCAGATTTACCTGGATATTGAAAGTCAGCAGAATAAATCATCATATGTTTTTGGTACCCGGTAGTTACTCCTTAAATTTTCATGAATATGATATTTATTGGCGTGTTTTAGGCCCGGTTGAAATATTAATATACCAAGTCCAATTTATTTGAAAATTAATAGTTAAAAGCAAATATACTGGCAATTTTGTTATCGTAAATTTATAAATTGACGCAAATGTTATATCATATTGTGCTGAATTATTCACAATACAGCAAATCCATAGTTTGCTGTAACCTGTTTTAAATATTGTTGGTTATATATAGAATAATGATAGCATGAAGGTCGAGTAATCATGTGAATTAGAAGGAAAGCTTCTGATTTTTTCACAAATGCAAAATATACGGTCAACTTCCAATCAGAAGTATGACCTATCATTGTGCACTATCACAGGATAATACAGATACTGACAATATCAGATTGACCAGTTGTACGCCACTTTCTGTATTCGTATGAAGCCAATTTTGAGTTAATTCAGAAAAGATGATAAGCTAGCTCAGTCTTTTAATTTCAGCGTCCCATACAGATGATATTCTTTCATTAAACAATCCTCCCTCAACATAATGATAACCTTCATCTTATAAACCTAAAATAACTCGAAATTAAAGAGACCACCAATACACCATCGTCAGCATCATGTCTGGACTTGTATCTCTATATTGACAACATTAAACATCTGAAAACAGAACTTTACGACGAGCGTGATGATTTCGACTTTCCAATAGTGAAATTCCCGTTTTGCACAGTAATATGCTCTACATTTCACAGCTCATTCCCTATTGTCGTGTCTAGTTGTACAGCGATATTGTCAACATAGTAAAAATAACATAACATAAACACCAAGGTTATGTTCAATCACTGTTGCAACTGTCACATGGAAGTTTTACGGTCGTCACCATGATTTGTCAAATCGTCAATTTTTCTATTTCATAGATGAGAATAGACTGCTCATCCAGAGTTTATTATACGGTATGTGTATGAGAACCGAACCGTCAGTCTAAAAACGAATAACCAATGGAAAATGGAAACATCGGACACAACAAGAAACAAAGAGGTGACATGAGTACGGCACAGAAAAGTAAAATGAAGACAATCATACAAAGATGAACAATACGGACCCAATGACTGACAAACACGATTATCATAAATCCGGACATTTCATCGACATAGTGACAAGTGTCATGCGTAGAGCAGATCATGCTTACATTTTCGGAGCACTTGATGATACTTACAGTTTTTGTATTGGTTCACAAAGCTAGTGTTACAGTTTCGTGGCGTTCTTGTTCATTTGTGTCTATTTGTTTAGTTATTGTCTTGCTGTCACATTTCGTTTTGGATAACAATTGACGTATTTTTGGATTTTTTTTTTTAATTTTAGGATTCCTTCTTTCTCTATTTTTTCTTCATTATTTGTTTGCCGATGTATTGAAACTATAAAAACTGAAGTAACTGTATATTTTGTTCTGTAGATGGCCAAAGGATACGTGAAAGCTGATAGAGATCATCATGGAGTTTGAGTTCGTCAGGCATACGACGGGAGACAAAATTCATAGGAGTTTTGAAAGAGGAATAGAGATTCTGACATAAATACGAGCAGCAAGATCTGATAACCGGACATATTCAACCAAAATGTCTATACATTAATACATGCTACAACAGCATATGTTCGAATCCAATAAAAATGCGTTGGCACAAATGCTGATCTAAATATGCGGTGCTGATTATAATGCAACACGATTTCATATCATACCTGTCATGTAACTTCCATTATGAGGGAAAACCTTTTAAACTGAAAAGTAAAATTTGCAAATTTAAGTCAATTTGATAAAGTTAAGAAGCCATGAATAGCTTGAAGGTGACTATAAAACACATCAGAGCATTAACTGATAACGAAATATACCACCAGACCCCTAATAATCCTTTTTTTTTTTTTTTAGAATTTTACATTTTGGAAAACGTGAAAACCCCAATGGAGATTTCCAAAAAATGACAGGTATGTTTCATATCCAATGGTTGTCAAACATGCCAGACAATTATTTTCACAATAACTGCGTGAGTCTGTAGTCTATTTTGCTGCATAAGCTATTTCATCTCATTCGACCTTCTTCCCAGTCGTTTAGAGAACCAAACAATTGTGTGATTACACAAATTTTGTGGGACTGAGTCCTTATATTTCAAGTAGCTTCAATGAAGATAATATCCAGAGAAAAATTCGAAATAATTCAGATTTCCCTGGTTACTGAAGCACCAGGTTTACTTGCCTTGAGTGAATGCTCTCAGATGAAATTGCTTAAAATCATCTTGATAACATTCGCAATTCTGAATCAACTATTGCTGCGGAACCTGTGCTGATTTTTTTTATATTTGCGGTGAGAAAAAATCAAATATAGCGACAACTGACTCACTGTTTCTCCAATCAGCTGTCTAAATTTTGAAATAACTAATCTTGTGATTGTTTGTAATACAATATTCATATATTCAAGTTGCAAATAGGTGTTGAAGTGTTTGATTTAAGAAATTGCCGGTCAGTAACGCATTCATCAACTTTCGAATCACCATATTAATTACTAATAATATAGTTTAAATAATCTTTCCGTTGTAAAAATCAGAAGTGGTAAATATATGTATATCTAAAATAAGAAAATATCTGTGTGTCTTCCTGTTTTTATTATTATTTTACTGATTCTTCATACTGGTGACGTCAATTGTACGTGCTTGTAAATTTATGACGTCAATCAAACGTACTTGTCAAGAAAATTCTTGGTAATTACATCTAAATCATTGCCGAATACACTATCAATTGGACGTTTTTGTATGTTATTATTTATAATATTACCACTGGGTCGATACCAATACTGGTGGACTGTTAATCCCGGGGGTATTCACCAACCAGTCATCCAGTACAACGTAACTTCGGTACTGGCCCGAAAACCGATTCAATTAGGAAATCTGGTTCAAAACTAAAGTATGTTTCACTTCTTTTAGATAATGGAAATTTTGCAATTTCTCCTTCATTTGAAAACCAATTTCTCTATAGTTTTGCATGTAGATCAAGATTGACTATACATAACTGAACAATGACACTGTTATGATTAAAATAATGCAAATATCGCTGTGTACATGTGAATTTTCCTTGTTTTTGTAAACCGGGTTAAACATTCTAAATGTTGGGTTTTTCTATTTGAGGGTGAACAGGCAGGAAAATTTAATCGATGGGCAAGATATATTTGGTTAACACTAGACTACCTGTCCATAGGTAAACGGTGACATTACCCATGTCACATTAGTCCATTCTCGATGACAATCGCGCGCAGTAAATAATTTCTGTTAAAACATGATAGAGATTATGAAAAAGTTGTTTTTCTTCACGATTTGTTAATTAATAATTACCGAATTTAGAAGTGTACGTTATTTTTACATAGTCATGCAAAATTTTGAGCCGAAATATACAGCAATGCAGTCAGCAGAATGCAAAGTCCATTATCTAAAGGAAGTGAAACAGAGTTTAGAGAGTATCTCTGTCCTTAGCTAATTTTGGTTTTCAGTTTAGAACTTGTATATTGTTCTATGTCAGCTTTTACACATCTTTCGATTTCTGGATTTTCAATGTTTAGATTTTTTATGCCCCGCCATTAGGCGACGGGGCATTAAGTTTTACCCTTGTCCGTAGGTAGGTTTGTACGTACGTACGTCCGTACGTGTGTCCGAGAAAGTTTCGTCAAGGATTTCTCAGCTATTGTTTGCAGTATTGATTTGATATTTGGTCTGCAGCTTTTATATGATGAGTTGTACTATTTTCTCCCCTTTTCAAGTCTGTCATTCATCTACTCCCTTTTTGCTGGTGACTCTAGTTTTTTTTCATCATAGCAATATATTGAAAATGTTCGTTAAGGTGTATGCAGTATTTATTTGATATTTGGTCTGAAGCTTTTGTATGATGAGTTGCACTGTGTCTCCTCTTTTCAAATCTGCCACTCATCTACTTCCTATATCGATAACTCTGGTTTTTTTCTCATTGAGATGTAGATTGTCCTTCAAATCATTTTTCCTTTCAATATCATGTTATGCCTGCAATTGAGGATGGTGTACTAGATTACCACGCAAAGGAAGTATAATACCCGAGACGTTAGTTGAGAGTGATACTCTTTTCTGAGTTTGGTAATCTAATATACCATCCGAAATTACAGGCAGCATGTGTTATATTATACTGAACATCTTGACTGTATTACAACCTCCAGTAAAGTCAATGACGTCACTGTGCAGCTAGACGGGCGGTATACTCAACAGAAGGGTGGTATACTCAACAGAGGGGCGGTATACCAAAAATATCACCCTTACCATTAACCAATCAAAATTAAGGAAATTCATGTGAAGTATAATATATATGTATGTTTGCTGTATTGTTTCAATTTCTTTTTTTTTCCTCTTTTATGCTCACCTGGCAATTGCAGTGCGAGCTTTTGCCACCGCTTGGCTTCCGTCGTTCGTGGTACACTTTTTAATTTAAATACCTTACCCTCTGAAACCGCTAGGTTAAATGGAACCAAACTTGGTCAAAATAGTCCTTTGCTCGTCCCCTTCAGATTTGTATTTTTTATGTTTGGACCTTACCTAATATGGCCTCCAGCAACAAATTTTTACATGAGATCATATGGGAATTGCATTCAAAGATCTTCTCCTGTGAAAGGAACCAAACTTGGTCACAATAGTCCTTGTGTTGTCCCGTTCAATGAATAATTAATAATTAATACCTCATCCAAGATGGCAGCCAGCGAGGAAAATAGTTTTAGAATGATACCCTATGAGAAATGCTTTCAGAGATCTTCTCCTCTGAAACTACTGACTAAAACTCAATATTTTGCCCAAAATTGATGAAAAATGGGAATTTTCAACATTTCATATTTGTCCAAAGTTAACTGTTAAATCGCAATATATGTCAAATGTATAAAATATATCTGCAGATATGCAAATTAATTGTTCTAAGCGATACATTAGGTGTCTTAAAACAAACAACTTATTACTAAGGGCATTTCTAATCCCCGTTTTTACGGTAATGTTGTTAAAAAATGCCAGAAACTAATTAAACATCCAGAAAAGCTGGGACGTAACTTACATTCCTTGCGTAATAGGGGATATTGACAACATACTCTGCTTGCATATCCGTTATATTAGCTTTGAGATCTAGTGACCTGAAAATTTTACATACATACTGGCCTCTCACTGATATTGCCGATGTCTACTGAAATATATGATGATTCTAGACTAAATCCTGCGGGAAGTTTTGAGTTTGATTTTTCTTCCGTAGTGCGACAGTGTTCTACCAGCAGACTAGGCTCCTTTAGCTAGCCGGCAGATTAGCCGTGAGCACCCCTTGACCCATCTTTCTAAATTACGTATTGTCATATTCTCTCCTTTCAAGATTGCGGTCATGGAGTTAGTAATCTACCTGTATTGGGTTTCATTCGTATGTTTACTATACTATAGGGAAACGGGACAGATAAATGGGAGGTTTGGGTACCCATAAACCGGTTTAACCTTACCGCTGGATTTTGTTAGTGCCGGTACCAAGTCCGGCTGTCCCGAGTTCCTATAGTTGTTTACAATTGTCCTTTGTCTTATTTGCGTTTTTCCTGTGTATTATTTCCCTAGCAGATTGTTGCATGTAATTATAATTTTCAGCTATTGTAGGTGTTTCCTGTTGTCCCTTTTATTTCATATGAACAAAATATACTAATATATTACTTTCTTTGCAAAGGTTGCATTTGATATAATATTACATATGGTAGAGGTTCCTATTGATTTCATTGGCTCAAACGGTCACGTGATTTTAAGAATTTTCAATGTATTTTAGCTTTGTTTTTATTTTTATGTATATTGACGCTGTGTTTCTATTTTTAAGTACACTGGCGTTGCATATTGACGCTATGTTTCTATTTTTAGTACATTGACGTTATGTTTCTATCTATGCAGTCATATACTTAATTTAGACCCGGTTGAGCATTTGAAATTTATTGTTTTTCAGAAGGAAAGCTCTTGTAAAAAGAATATAAAATATTGCAAGACGCTTTACACATAATAGTGACTCAGGGGTTCAATCTTTTTCAAATTTCAAATTCAATCATGCCAGAGCTTCTATTTCGAGTAAAGTGCCGGCGTATTCATAAAATCTGTCCCCACGAAAATGTGATGAATTACCATGAAAACCACATATGTAATATAACAATGATGGACTTTTTACTCTGTCAATATGTTGAATATGGACCTTTTAGGAATATAGAAACCTAACAGGTCCATATATAACATATTGACTTCGTACAAAGTCAATAAAAGATAAATATTTAACTTTAACGCCAAAATATGGGTAATATTGACTATTTTGGGGGATTTTCGAGAAAAATGGAAATTTCCAGTATTTCAGAATTTTACAAAATTCAAAGTTAAATTGCTGTATAACTGCCCATTAACCACTCGCATGATCTTATTTGTGATATATGGGAGTCTCTGTGTATTTTTGTGTTTGAAAATAATATGTAAAATGACATTTATACAATGTTTAAGTTTATCAAGCTGAATAAATGAAATAAATTGTGTTGAATATTTGTGGGAAGGGGTATGCAATTTATAAGAGTGTAATAGCCAAAATATTTAACCAATCTTTTCATGTTGCATATCAAATTCATAAAGTATTAAAAGCTCTATGTCAAAACTGAAATGGTTTTCTGCATCTCAGCTCTACAGTGAAATACAAACAAAAATTTGCATTAGACATTATCTTTTTATCATTTAGAGCCTTAATAGTTTAAATTTGCCCTTAATTTAAGGGGGTGCTATTTTTGACATTTGTGAACCCACAATAAATCTGAAACTAAACTTTTTTCATACAATTTGTTGCTTACATATCATATATTAATATTACATTGGCATTTATCAGATAAATATTCCTTTAAGCTCCATAATTTTGTATAAATGAGTTAGATGTACTGACATTAAGTTAGATTCTATTTGGTACCAAATTTCAGTACATCTAACCCATCTATTAAAAATTATGGAGCTTAAAAGATGAAATGCGGGTCAAAACGAAAAATGTACTATAAAAGTGGTCCTATACTGTCTACGCGTGCAGGTTATATTCGTGCTAACATGTTTTGAAGAGAGAATATAAAAAGAATGAATCGGTCTGGATCATAAGTGTGTGTGTGTGTGGGGGGGGGGGGGGTCACCAAAAAGTGATTTCTGCCTACGACCCACAGGAGGGGATTAAAATTTTTCATTTCTTAAGTCCACAGTTTGTCTCAAACGTTTAAAAACGTACTCTTAAAGGTCAGGCATGCTAAAAGATATAACATCCATATTTTAAGGTTATATTTAAATTCTACAAGGAATCTACATCTCAATAACAAATCTGTGGAAATTCTAGAAAACTGCCAAAAATTTGTCATTTTCACCATTTTTGCAGGGGAAGTATCTTTGTAATATCCCAAGAACCTAAAACAGGCATAAAATGCCAAAACTTAGATTCATTGTAAAGATGATAAATTCGGTTTTCATTTGATACCAATTTCATACATATATAGAAAATTAAGAAACTAAAAAGATGAAGCGTTAGTGAAAACAAAAATATAAGAATATTTAGTGGTGTACTATAAAAGTGACCCCTGCAGGTTATATTCATGTTAGCATGTTTTATTTTGAAGAATATCTAGAAAAAAAATGGTCTAGATGGAAGTGTGGGTGCACGGAAAGTGACTTCAGCCAATGGCCTAGAAGCTTTGTGCTCCCATTTTTAGATCTATCACTCATCTAATTCCTATTAGTTGATTCTTTGGTTGATATATTCGAAACATTCATTATAAAATTTCGTCAGATTTCCTGGCTTGTGTAAGTAATTATTTCATATTAGGTCTGAATCTTTAGTATACTTCTGTAAGTTCTGCGATTTACATCTCGTCTATCAAAATGCAGAGTACAGATATAAATCTCCCCTCTATTACCATATATGGTGTTATAAGCTAAATCTTTTTCTCGCTGTATGCAATGAAAAGTATGTAATAGTATAAGGTTTTCTAAAATAATTATTCTTAAACATCTGCTTTAGTAGTTTTCATGTACACAAGTTTGAATTGCTGCTGAAATCGTTTAATTTGATACCATGTACACAAGTCTTGGTGACGATTGGTAAGTATCAAATGTAAACTGATTGTGTTGAGATCAAGTTAAAAAAATTGTTTTGTTGCATCTTTTTTTAATCTTTCTTTAACAGAATTTCAAAAGCACTAAACCTACAGCTTTCAAACTTCGTAGGATGTAGGAATCATATAATCAATGAAAGGGTATGGAATAAATGCACATGAGACAAAGTCTCTACACAAATATATGGCAGAATTCAGCAAAGAAACAACACTTTTATTGTTGTTCTTCAATTTGAAGTCACCATGGGGCCTTCAACAATGAACTTTGCTCATACCTCATAGAAAGGTTCAAGACGACCGCTAGCACCTCTTTGATCGGAATTCTTTACCAAATGTCGATCAACGCCACACCCACGTGCTTTTTGGTCATGGATGCGGGATCTTAAAACAAACATTATAAAACTGGCAAAGAGCTCACACAATTACTGTCATCCGTTGCCCATTAAAGGCACCAGTGTCTTAAGCTAGTGGAGGACTATGTACAACATATAGACAGACACATGCCACTAATCAAGTCCATTATAAGAAAACGGGGCAATATAAAACAGTGAGATACGGGCACCATAAACAGGCGATCAGAATGACCTGGTTGTAGAGACCCAATGTATAGGCTAACTAGCCTCTCTGGTCCTCTGACATTAAGAAATTACAACAACAAAAATAATAAATGTCAAAATTTGAAAGTATGATAGAATATCCATATGATAAATTCTCTCACGGACAAGTACACCATAACTGAAATATAGAGAGCATACAGCTCTCTCACGGGGAATCTTTTTACGGACTATTAATGTGAATCAATGAACGGGTTCTATTCATAATGAGTATTTCTGGATCCTAAACATTGGGGTTTGGTTTACTAGAAAACAGTATAGGGATTGATTATTTGAATGTTTCATGTTCTGAAATCTGATATAGGAGTTTGTATTGGAGGCTCATCGAGCAGTTAACTTTTTATCCCCATACTCTCGAATCAATGTTGGAGATGTCTGTCCGTCCGTCCGTCCGTCACGCTTTTATTGTGACTTAGATTTCCTACATTTTTTCATTTAGGCATTAATTTTGAAATTGTGTAGAATTGTTGCATATAAACTGTAGATGCGCAATAATCTTTCGGAAAATACGTGTCAAATTTCAAATC
This sequence comes from Modiolus philippinarum, assembly GCA_002080025.1. NCBI lineage: Eukaryota > Metazoa > Mollusca > Bivalvia > Mytilida > Modiolidae > Modiolus > Modiolus philippinarum. Next base: position 2,706 of record MJUU01018515.1, on the reverse strand, counting down.
TTCCATGTGACTTGAATTCCTCCCACAATTTCAGATTTAGGATTTTAACTTTCTAGTAGGAAATTTCCTGAAACTCTCAGATATAATATATTTTGGAATTTTAATTAAAAATTAAGGATACTACAGATACTCCCACATCAGCCTCGTTCCTTGGCCCTCATCTTGAAATTGGTAACAGAGGTACCCTACAAACTAGGCTGTATGACAAACGCGATGACCTCACTTTCCAATAGTGAACTTCCCTTTCCTTTGTAGCAACATTCCAAAAGCACCGGCAAAAAAACAAACACATAACAGACTAGAGAAAACATTAATAACGATAGGAACACGGGAGAACCAGACTTGGTGCCGGTGTCACATACTAGAATTTCCCCCTACTCATTCTTCCCCTCGGAAAAATGAGTATATACTGGTCTTTCCTCCCGGAAAAATGAGTATATACTCAATTTTCTCCCCTAAATTTGATGGGGGAAAATTGAGTATATACTAGATTTTCCCCTTTGTCTGAATTCATACTAGAATTTCCCCTCCGCCATGTGCTAAAAAATCACTGCATATGTGGTAATTGACGTATACATTTCTTTAGAGCCTGTTACCTGTACTAATTCCAATCCAAATATATTTTTTTCATTCAAATTAATGCGAGAGTAACAAATAATTGTCAGTGATTTTCTGTTAATACGACGACTTTTAAATTTTCCCCTTTCATTCTTTTCCGAGTTCCTATCGTTGTTTACGTTTGTCTTTTGCTTTTTATTGATGCTTTGTTGATTGTGGAATGTGGTTGTGATTTTCGGCCATTTTAGATCTTTTGTGTTTTCGTGCTATCTTTCCTCTTCAAAATTATACAGTATAAAGCTACTTGACTTTTGCTCAAAAAGATAGCAAGTGGTAAACGACTTAGGTGTAACATGTCTCTAAATATCTCTAATAAAAAACCATTGCTGCAGAAATTTGTACCACACCAGTGTATGCAAGGTCCTGTACAAAACATTGCCAATTTCGTTCCGATTCGTCAGCAAAAGTCACTACAAGTGCAGAATATATTTTAATTGGATTCTAAGTAATACATTTATCCCTATTGAAACTGTTGAAATTATGGATAAATAATGAAAGGAAATGAAATAAATGCACAGGAGACAAAGTCAGTACAAAAACATGGTAGAAACAAACAATGGAACAACACTTTTATTGTTATTCTTCATCTTGATGTCCCCATGAGGCCTTCAACATTGACCTTTGCTTATACCTCACAGATAGTTCAAGACAGGCCCTATCGGTTTGACCGTATGTCATTGCTGATTGTCGAAGAACACCACATTCATGTTTTAATTATACCACGGATGCGGGATCATCATCAAACATTAACATTAATTGGCAAAGTGCTCCTACAGTCACTGTCATCCGTTGCCCGACAAAAGCACTAGTTCGTACTACGTCCAATAAAGTTTGCACTACAACCATACAAGATTATATTACGTATTTACTTCGTTCAGCAAGTTCTTCTCACGTTCATCTTATTTTTTTTTGGATTTCAAGAGAACGTAGTATGAACTTAATCCAGTGTAACGGGGCATTAAATTAAGCTGGTACACAAACACAACATTTAGGCCTATACATGGGGGAGGACATGAATCTCGAACACATGACATAATGAGCAATTTTGTCTTAATTAAGAAACATTGAAATATTTGCATGTATCTAAGTTTTTTTCCAGTAAAAATACTCCGTCCCCAAATGTCCTACCGAAAGATATTCATGTAGTAAACCAGTTTTTCAATCAAGTTAAAATGTAGACATCAATATTCAATGATTCTGCATATTTCAAAAGGACTGTATGGACCCAGCTTTTTTCTGATTGTAGAAGACCTTTAAATTAAAGTTTACGAATGTCTTAACGTGATAACTAAAGGTGGAGTGGTATTACGAGTGACTTGAAGAAAGTTTTTTCACCTTTCCAAAACAGTTTACTCTTTTTTCACCCTATGAAAATGAATATAAGGGCCTAATGTGAAGACTTAAAGAAGGTATGAATAATGAAATCACTTCCCAACTTTGGGGCTTGGTTTAGGAGGTTATTTTGCAAGTACAAGAAAATTTTACCTTGTTATTTATAGAAATTCGCTGTTTTTATCAAAATTCCAATCACTTAAAATACTGAGGATTTATTCCGTGTATTGCAATCGATGTATATTCTTAGTACTGGATTTGGCCTCCTATTTCAATATTTTTGGGATTGAGTTACACTTTCGTACTACTTTTGGATTATGACTTTTCATTTTATTTTATTCTTTCCGTTCAATCCACCAGTAGAACTGACCGTCACGAAATAGCTGCAATACTGCTAAAAGTTACGTTAAACCACATATCAATCAATCAATTAAATTGTTCTAATCTATGAACTGTTTCGAGATGTTCCACGCTGTATAAGAACTTCTTTCTGTTCCGCATGTCTGGTCATGTCTCTGTGTAGAGAAGCATACAATTTTAGAGTCATCTGCATCAGCTGCTATCAAACTGTTACCTGTCCATGTAATTTCATGACATACACGCCACTACATCGATCTAGTACTATTTTAGAAATGACCGTGGGTTTGGGCCTGGCATCTTTATGTACCATTCCTTCCTTCGGCTGTATGTCATTGTCAGGAGGTGTCGGCAGGGTTCCCACAAGACCGGGAAAACGGGAAAAAGCCGGGAATTTCG
>MJUU01018509.1:69688-93563 GCA_002080025.1 Modiolus philippinarum | reverse complement strand
TCTAAATTAACGAAAAACCTAATGTATTATTTCGTTTGGGTCGACTTTTGTTGTCATTCAATTATATTATTCAAAATAAAATATTTCGACAAATTTTGTATTCATTCAGAACAGCTTCAAAAGTTGTATATCTTTGTTTAATAAATAATTACTGATTTAAAATACCTAAGGTCTTAGTAAAAAATAAGTAGATAGTACCGTATATAAAACCTGGAGTAAACATGACTTCAATATCAGCTTTTCTACATCTTCCGATTTTCGGAATTTCAATGTGCACTGAGGAGACATAAGTTGTGGAAATAGACAAATTGAGAAATTAAGATTACAGTCACATCGGTATTTAGGTTTTTGACATTAGATTCGCATGTGTATTGGAAAATATGTGTAATTGTCATAAAGATACATCTCTATGTCAAATATCAGTGGAAACTAACATAATTAGGTATTTTGATTAGAATCATGACTGAAATATAATATTTCTTACAACAATAGCATCTTTTCTCTAACATCGTCGTGACGTCAGCAATCATGTGACTTTAAGACGAATCCATGTTACGCATGTAAATGTGAAACTCATATTTGACTAGTGAAAACGAAGAATCTGGGGCTAACTTATCTGCAGTAAGATTAGCTGTATGCCAAGCTCACTAACTAAAATGCCGATATCTCTCCATAGAAAAGAGGTCTAATAATTCCTTGATGTTCAAGCTTTGAGGTATGTGAGTTCCAAGAATATTGATTGATTCTAGTTCAAGTACTTGTCTACGTTTCATTGTTCCGTCCGTTGATCACAGCCCCTCGAGTGATAGTTCTTAAGAAAGTTTAAAGAAAATTGATAGTTTTCAGTTCAAGTTCTTATCAACGTTTCATTGCTCTGTCTGTTAATCACAGCCTCTCGGGTGATACTCTTATAAAACGGACGGAGCAATGAAACACTTACAAGTAAACGAACTGAGCGCTATCCCTTTTCCTGTAGCTTTTTGAACCTTGAGGCTTTTTAATGATAAATGAAAAAAATTTGGTTAATGTGGCGGTTCTTTGTGTAAACCACCAATCGTAAAATTTGCAGAGCTTAATCTGAATACAGCTTTATCTTTTAAAACTAGATCCTCATTCGCGAGTCAATGTTTTGTGCAGAATATACTTATAGCATAATTATAGTCATCCATCTCAAAATGTGATATGTCCAATGAATCAGCAAGCCACACATCAAAGAACATCATTTGACGACTATCAAATCTTATGATTTTCAGAGCTGTATTTCCCCCGTCGAACAAATGTGAAAAAATAAGAATTAATGAGATATATCACGGTGTCAATCCAAAACATGTCAGAAGAAAAATGAAATTTAAGGTTGTTCGGGGGTATAAGCAAATTTCGTCAAAATTTTTCAATACTTTGCAGAATTTAACTACAAAAATTGAACTTTCAGTAAATTCAATAAAATTTGGGGGTCACGGGCAATATAAGCTCACAATCTTTCATCGAAGAAAAATTGTAATTTTTTAAAGATTATTCAAGTTATATCAATGAGAATCTTTATAAACTTCATATATTGCTTGCCCTTGTATTGAACCTTTTAAAAAGATGGTAGACATGGACCTTATTGTGTAATTATTTCACAAAGTCAAATTTTTCGTAGTGATTTTTTGTGATTTTTTTTTTTAAATTACCTCCCTTGCTTAAATTTTCATTTCAAATAATTTCACAGTACAAGTACTGTTCTGAATTTTTAGTCTAAGGCGATTGCTGAACTATGAGAAATGGGCTCATTATTTGTGTTCTGAGCGAATATTTGTAGAGCTTTCTCCAAATTTTAAAATGTTTTTATATTTCTTTAATAAAAAATACCTTTCAAAGTATGAAACATGAAATCAAAATGGCGGAATACTACCGAACCACCTTAAAGGAACCCCCAAATGTAAATAGTAGAAGGTCATCCATGTTGTTAACAAAGTCTTAAAATTTGAATGTAGTGGAATGTTGTAGTTAGAGATGTGCACGTAACTATGGCAACAAAGTATGTTTTCATTGAGAATAAATTCTAAAGTTTAAATTATTATTTTTATTTTTTTCACTAGCTTTAATTAGATTCATAAAAGTTGTCACTGACTTAATATCCTTGAGTATAAAAATATACACCAGAGATGTTGTGAAATTTCATAAGTGTTCTCAACGTTTGACCCTCAGTTTTCAGGTCTGTACATGTTGAAAGAAACTTCTGTGCACACGTATTTTTTCTTCCGATATTCAATGAAAATATATTGCATTTCATCCCAAAAACGTAGATAAATAGATAGTTCTACATTCAAAACATTCCAAAATGTTATAAACATTGACCACATCAAGACTGGAGTATATGAAAAATACAAAATATACCGAGGGTGCATAAAAGCAGTAAATTTCGTTATGCTGTACACGTGTTTCAAGGAGTAACCTATCATCAGCAGCATTAAAATCAAATAATATGGAAAGTCATAATCCAAAAATAGTCCAAACAAAAGTACTTATTTCCAAATCAAAATAGGAAACCAAAGCCAGTACAAAGGATATCTATAGAATGCCATAAACGGAATGAAGCTTCAGTATTTTTAAGCGGTTAGAATTTTGATCAAAACAGTTAATTTCAATATCATACGCAGTATCAGTAAAATAACTTACATGCAGAAGATTGTGAACCTTCATTTAAAAAATATAAAAGGACAACATTTTATTCAAATTTCAATGAAATAATTTTTTTACGCGTAATTTCTTATTCAAAATACTTAGATAAACAAAAAAGATAAGTACAAAAATGTAAAAAAAAAGTGCTTTATATAAAACCGATATTAAACACACGATTTGACACATGCTTCCATCAAGCGTTTCGACAGAATGTTATTGTCTTCTATAGACATCCCACTGGTAAATTATCAATGAAAACATATATTTAGATATCATGATTAGAATCATATCTGTCTTACCATAAAGCAATTATTTTTTTGTTCAACCTCGTTGTGACGTCATTTTTCTTCTTAAAACTTAAAATCTAAGTAAATTTCTAACCAAGTCATATCAAGTTCTTATGTAAGTAATATTTTACCTTGACAAAAAAAATCCATCAGTTTGTCACTTTTCAGGATCAGAACTTCGGATATCTCCCATAAAATTAAATACAGACACAGAAATATTACCAGTTAAGATGTAAATCTGGGATATGGAAGGTAACTCTTAACCGCAAATTTACTTTGTCATTAACGAAAACTAGAGTTGCATTTTTTTCTCAGACAAGTTCACGGTTCTAAGTATGCATTCATCCATGTTATGTATACAGGTGTCAAAAAATTGAAACCAGGATGTTGTCAAATTTATTTGTATTAAATTAAAAAAAAAACAACAAATTCTACATATGGCCACTTTGACAACTTATCTCTCTTCACTGTAGATTTGGAAGACCATAAACCGATCCCGCGAAAACTTTTTAAATCTGTAAGAACGATTAAACAAAAGACCTAAACGAGAGCCGAATCCAGCTAAGAATAGATTTATACACCAGGGAGATACTCATTAGTTTGAAGAACATGTTTCTTAAAATTAGATATTGCAATATTAAAATCTGAGTATATTTCACTCTTAATTAAGATAAATTTGTATAGAAACATCTACACTTTTAAATATTTTTTTCTGCTAATATCTGTTGCAAAACAAGTGGAATTTTATTTAACACATACAGACCGCATTTTATGGTTAAAAAAAATTTGGGAAGTTTTGTAAAATTTCATACCATATGAATTTTACGTTACTGACAACTTCTTATTTAACAAAATTAATAAGGCAAACTCTAACCGTAGACAGTTACTCTAACAGCCATATTTAACCAAAAAAATATTACTATTGTAATCGTTATAATTTTTTTATATATGTTGAATATGAATGCTACGGTATTAGATATAATTTGTTGAAATCTGCTCTCTGTTGACATTATTTTGACTGTAAAAAATTGAATATTATCTAAACTAACACAAATCCTTATGTATTATTTCATTGGAGTTGACTTTTGTTGTCATTCAATTATTTTATTCAAAATAAAATATTTCGACAAATTTTAAATTCATTCAGAATAGCTTCAAAAGTTGTATTAATTTGTCCATTTTCTTTTTTTTATAAAAAATTACTTATTTAAAGCCCCTAATATATAAACAATAAGTAGATAGTACCGTATATAAAACCGTATATAAAATCAGCTATTATACATCTTCAAATTTTTTGAATATCAATGTGCACTGAAGATACGCAAGTTGTCGAAATGGCATTATTTAAAAATAATTTTTAAATTAACTTCGCTACATATTTTGTTATTTGACATTAGATTCTCATGTGTATTGGAAAATGTGTAATTGTCATAAAGATACATCTCTTTGTCAAATATCAGTGGAAACTAATATAATTAAATATCTTGATTAGAATCATGACTGTAATATCATATCTCTTACTACAATAGCATTTTTTTCTCTCACATCGTCGTGACGTCAGCAACCTGGTGACTTTAAGAATCCATGTTCAGCATGTAAATGTTAAGCTCTTATCTAAGTTATAAAAACGAAGAATCTGGGGCTAACTTGTCTGCAGTAAGATCAGCTGTATGCCAAGCTCACTAACTAAAATGTCGATATCTCTTAATAGAAAAGAAGTATAACAATTCTTTAATGTTCAAGCTTTGAGGTCTGTGAGTTCCAAGAAAATTGATAGCTTTCAGTTCAAGTACTTGTCTACGTTTCATCGCTCCGTCCGTTGATCACAGCCCCTCGGGTGATAGTTCTCATGGAAGCGGCCGGAGTTATGAAACACATACAAGTAAACGAACTAAACGCTTTCCCTTTTCCTCTCGGGTGATAGTTCTCATGGAAACGGCCGGAGTTATGAAACACATACAAGTACATGTAAACGAACTGAACGCTTTCCCTTTTCTTGGAGCTTTTGGACCCTGAATCTTTTGATTAATAACGAAAAATGGGGTTAATGCGATGGTTTTCAGTGTAAACCACCAATCGTAAGAGTTCTAGAGCTTAATCATAAAACAGCTTAATGTTTTAAAACTAAATCCTGATTCGCAAGTCACTTTTTTGTGCACTTTATACCTTTTGCATATACTAGTATTCATTCATCTCAAAAGGTTATATTTCCAATGTTTTAGCAAGCAAGACATCAAAGAACATCATTTGACGACTATCAAATCTTATGATTTTCAGAGCTGTATTTTCCCCGTCGAACAAATCCGGAATAAATAAGAATTATTTAGAGATATTACGGTGTCATTCCAAAACATATCAGAAGAAATTGAAATTAAAGTGGTTCGCGGGTACAGTCAAACTTGCTCTAGCGGTCACCTCGAATAAACGGCCACTTGTCATGTGTGGCCACTTTGAAATCCTCCCATGATTATTCCAGTGCATTTTATATTTAAATAAACACAGGATTTCATGACGAATCAAATGAAAACACTGGCACTAAATTTGAGAGGAACCACCTTGCTTAACAAAATTATGAACATCAATAATGAACTTCTAAAGATGATGGGTACAGAAACTAGACAAAAGCAATATCAGATTGTTTTTACTCGAGTTTAATAATAAATACAAAAGACATGTTTTACCTGTAAATAGACATTAGCATTTGAACATTCAGAACAGCACTTTTATATTTTAGAACTGTCATCGCAGCCATTATATACTTGCTCAAAAATATGTATTTGTACAAGTATATATAAAACCATCTGATGAGTACCCTTGGCAGGAACGAAACAGTTTTGAAAAATTGAGTGATCAAATTCCTCAAATTTAAATTAAAAGCCACTATTTTTAAACAGCCACTTTTTCCCATCCTGTTAGGCTAGTGGCTGCTTAAATCAAATTTGACTGTATAAGCAAAATCCATCAAACGTTTTCACTAGTTCCGAGAATTCAACTTCAAAAATTGAATTTTCAAAAAATTTAATAAAAATTTGGGGTCACCGGCAATATAAGCTCACAATCTTTCACCGAAGAAAAAAATGTATTTTTTATTTAATTATTCAAGTTACATTAGTGAGAATTTTGATTAATTTGATATATTGCTAGCCCTTGTATTGAACCTTTTAAAAACAAAAAGAAAAATGGGGGTCACGGACCTGATCATGTAATTTATTTCACAAAATCAAAATTTTCGTAGTGATTTCTTTATGATTTTTTTTTAATTAACTCTCCTGCTTCAATTTTCATTTCAAATAATTTTACAGTACATATTCGTCGAAACTAATGCTAAACTATGAGAAATTGGCCCATTATTTATGTTTTAAGCGAAATTATTTAGAGCTTTGTTCCAATTTTAAAATGGGGTGTATAGAATCAGTAAAATTTCTGACATCGAGAAGTAGGTTATGACTGGAGTATATAGAATCACTAAAATTCCTGACATCGTGCAGTAGGTTATGACTCTGGAGCATATAAAATCAGTAAAATTTCTGACATCGTGCAGTAGGTTATGAACCTTCATTTCTATAAAAGAAATATAAAAAGACATCAATCTAATTAATTTTCAATGAAATAATTTATAATATTTGATCTCTTATTCAAAATACCAAAATAACCCCCTAAAAAGTACAAAAATGTAAAAAAGTACCTTAAATGAAACCGACATTAAACACACGATTTGATATAAGCTCTCATCATGCGTTTGGACAGCATGCAATTGTCTTCTATAGACATCCCACTGGCAAATTATGAATGAAAACTAATATGTTAAGATATGATGATTAGAATCATGACTGTAAATATATATCTCTTAGTTTAAAGCAATTATTTTTTGGTCCAACGTCGTCGTGGTGTCATTGATCTCCTGACTTAAAATCTAAGTAAATGTTTAACCATCTCCATGTTCAAGTACATGTACTTACGTGACTAGTAGATGATCTTGAAAAAAATCCCATCGGTTTGTCTCTCATAAGAATAACAATTTCGGATATCCCCTAAAAAATTCAAATACAAACGTAGCAAAATTAACATTAAAGATGTATACAAATGTATCTGGGATATGGAAGATAACCCATGAAATTAAATTGACTTTGACATAAACGAAAACGAGTTGCAATTTTTTTCCAGACAAGTTCACGGAAATTTGTTTCATGTATGCATTCATCCATGTTTTGTATATAGATGTCAAAAATTGAAATCAGGATGTTGTCCGTGTTATTTGTATTAAATAACAAAAATACCTAAATAAAGGTAAATGATGGTAATAAAAAAATTACTGGATAGAGTTGCCAAGAGCCGAAGTCCATGAGACATAAAGACAAATCAGGTGGCAACAACCGGAAAATTTTTCGACCGCAATCATCTTGAATTAAAGGCATTTCAAAAGAAATGGTTGGTTAATGAAATAAAAGGGACAACAGAAAACACCCACAATGGCTGAAAATTATAATTACATGCCACAATCTGCTAGGAAACTACATAGGAAAAACACAAATTAGACAAAAGACTACGTAAACAACGATAGGAACTCGGGACAGCCGGACTTGGAACCTGTTTTATGACGCGCCAAAGCTGCCCATTCATTACGGTATTTTCCGATAGCAACTCGACAACACTTGCTATTGAAAAGTAAAAATGGGGTTATGAAAGATCGGTTGGGTGGCTGGTTGGTAAATCATTCTCTAATCCTATCGTTGTTTACGTTGGTCTTTTGTCTAATTTGTGTTTTTCCTGTGTAGTTTCCTAGCAGATTGTGGCATGTAATTATAATTTTCAGCCATTGTGGGTGTTTCCTGATGTGCCTTTTATTTCATTAACCAATCATTTCTTTTGTAATGCCTTTAATTCAAGGTCATTGCGGTCGAAAAATTTTCCGGTTGTTGCCACCTGATTTGTCTTTATGTCTCATGGACTTCGGCTCTTGGCAACTCTATCCAGTAATATTGTTATTACCATCATTTACCTTTAATTAGGCATTTTTTGTTATTTAATACAAATAACACGGACAACATCCTGATTTCAATTTTTGACATCTATATACAAAACATGGATGAATGCATATATGAAACAAATTTCCGTGAACTTGCCTGGAAAAAAAAATTGCAACTCGTTTTCGTTTATGACAAAGTCAATTTATTTTCATGGGTTATCTTCCATATCCCAGATATACATCTTTCATGTTAATTTTGCTACGTTTGTATTTGAATTTTAGGGGATATCCGAAATTGTTATTCTTATGAGAGGCAAACCGATGGGATTGTTTTCAGATCATCTACTAGTCACGTAAGTACGTGTACTTGAACATGGAGATGGTTAAACATTTACTTAGATTTTAAGTCAGGAGATCAATGACACCACGACGACGATGGACCAAAAAATAATTGCTTTATACTTTCAGTCATGATTCTAATCATCATATCTTAACATATTAGTTTTCATTCATAATTTGCCAGTGGGATGACTATAGAAGACAATTACATGCTGTCCAAACGCATGATGAGAGCTTATATCAAATCGTGTGTTTAATGTCGGTTTCATATAAAGTACTTTGTTACATTTTAATACTTTTTAGGAGGTTATCTTGGTATTTTGAATAAGAAATCAAATATTATAAATTATTTCATTGAAAATTAATTAGATTGTTGTCTTTTTTTTTACTAAGACCTTATGGATTTTCAATCAGTAATTATTTATTAAACAGAGATAAATGGACAGATTTATACAACTTTTGAAGCTGTTCTGAATGAATACAAAATTTGTCGAAATATTTTATTTTGAATAATATAATTTAATGACAACAAAAGTCGACTCAAACGAGATAATACATTAGGATTTTTCGTTAATTTAGCTGATATTCAATATTTTACAGTTCAAATTATGTCAACAGAGAGCACATTTCAACAAATCATATTAAATACTGTAGCATTCATATTCAAAATATATTAGAAAAATTATAACGATAACAAAAGCCATAATCTTTTTTTTTCAAACATGGTTGTTAGAGTAACTGTCTAGGGTTAGAGTTTGCCTTATTTATTTCGTTTAATAAAATTGTCAGTAGCGTAAAATTCGTGATTATATATAGTATGAAATTTTATAAAAGTTCTTACATTTTTTGAACCACAAAATGCGGTCTGGATATGTTGAATAAAATTTCACTAGTTTTGTATCAGATATTAGCAGAGAGAAAACTTCCTAGAAGTGTGTGGGCGTGGGTGGCCGAGTGGTTAAGGTAGTTCTACTACCTATACAACCACTGTAGTTTATCACCACTGCTGTGTGAGTTCGCGCCCCACTTTGTACATTACAAAAAAGGTGCACTCGACTTACAATCGAAAGTGATAAGGTATGTCAGTTACCTGCCCAAGGTCGGTGGTTCCGGGCACTCCGGCTTCCTCCACCACTAAAACTGACCGTTACGATATAGCTGAAATACTGCTGAAAGTGACGTTAAACTCCATATCAATCAATCAATCCTAGATGTGTGGATGTGTCTATATTAATTTATCTTAATTAAGAGGGAAACATACTCGCTGACATTCATTTTAATATTGCTATATATAAATTAAAGAAACATTTTCTTCAAACTAATTAGTATCTCCCTCGTGTATAGATCTATTCTTAGCTGAATTCAGCTCTTTGTTTAGGTCCTTTGTTTAATCGTCCTAACCGATTTTACAAGTTTTCTCGGGATCGGTTTTAAATGTTTTGATATGATCTACAGAGAAGAGAGATAGGTTTGTCGAAGTGGCCATATGTAGGACCTAATTTGAATTTACTTGGGTAATTTTTAAACATTTAATACAAATAAAAGGGACAACAACCTGATTTCATTTTTGACACCTGTATAAATAGCATGAATTGGATAAATATATACTTAGAAACAAATTTCCATGAACTTGTCTGAGAACAAATTGCAACTCCAACTTTTCGTTCATGACAAAGTAAAATTTTTTAAGGGTTATCCTTCGGAACCCAGATTTACATTTTTATGTTAATATTTCTGTGTCTGTATTTGATTTAATATGAGATATCCGAAGTTCTGATAAGTGATGGTATTTTTTGTCAAGGTAAAATATTACTTACGTTAGAACTTAACATTTACTTGGTTAAAAATTTATTTAGACTTTAAGTCAGGAGAAAAATGACGTCACAAGTGGAAGGAGGTCGTGATCATAGACGTATGCTTGAACAGCGAATCATCCATCACCTCGGTACAGTGCGTCCCAGGGGAATAAATGTAAAACAGAACACCGTAGATTAAATATTGTTTTTGTATTAACTTATCATCTGTTGTTTGTCTTTTTGATAGATAAGTATTTATTTATTTATCAATTGATTTTGTAATTTCCGCTTATACAGCTAACGTTACACATTTTTTCTATTTAGGCCATGTCTTTGGTGTTCTCATTACAGGGTTTTAGTTGGAGACAACAGAAGTGAGACGTGTCTCTGGTCCCTGGTGATGTCCTGTTCTTTTTTCACCCTCGAAAAAGGAGTTAACTCCGAAAATTTGGGCCTTTTCTTTCTTGTATATATTTTTTTAGATTTTAGTTTTATTACAGCTGTTCTCCATGCCTGACAGCTATACAAACCTTCTTATTTTGTCCAATTTATATATGTTTTCATTCATTATTTGCCAGTGGGATGTCTATAGAAGACAATAACATGCTGTGCAAACGCATGATGGAAGCATGTTTCAAAACGTGTGTTTAATGTCGGTTTTATATAAAGTACTTTTTACATTTTTGTATTTGTTTTGTTTTTTTACCTAAGTATTTTGAATAAGAATTGATATGTAATAAAGTATGTCATTGAAATTTAATAAAAATGTCCCTTTATTATTATTTTTTTTTTTTTGCAAATGAATGTTCATAGCCTACTCTACGATGTCAGTAATTTTACTGGTTTTATATACTCTAGTCTTGATGTGGTCAGTGTTTATAACATTTCGCTTTGTTTTGAATGTAGAACTATCTATTTTTCTATGTTTTTGGGTAGCAATTCAAAATATTCCAGTGTTTTCCATTTTCAACGTCAAAAGTGTGGTTATTTTCCCACAATTGCAAGGCGTTGGCATTTATATCCATTGAAATTATCCAAAACCTAACACAAAATGTAATATAAAAACAACCATCTGCCTCAAGTGAAAGTTGGTTGTTTTGAAAATAATGGTTGTTGTTTTAACCACCTGTAAACAGGAATGGAAAACTCTGTATTTTTTACATGAATATCTGAAGAAAACAATATGCCGACCTGAAAATTGAGTCAAACGGTGAGATCGTTCATGAAATTTGACAACAGCTAAAATGTATATATAATAACAATATTATTATTATTATAATGACATTTTTGTCACTCTGATTAAAGTCAGTGAAAAGAATTAAATAAAAAACTTTTTTTAGCAATTGAAACTTTAGAATTTGTTCTGAATGAATTCATATTTTGTTGCCATAGTTATCTGAATCAAAATAGTGGAAGGACAATAAATATCTGTTAAAACAAACGAATATCTAAGTGAAAAGTGTTAAAGAGGATAGTCTAAAGTAAAACAATAAAAAACATGTTAATTCAAATCAAATCTTTATTAAGAAAACATACACATGAACGTCTCAAAACCAAAACGCTAGAAGTGTGAACCCCTAACAATGGAGGTATCATCTGGTGATTCGGAAGGGTAAGCACGATCTGATCATTACATAAATTGTTTTAAGAAAGAGCTAGGCATTGATTATTCTAAAGGTAAATCCAACTCACGCAGCTATTACTCTGTCAAAGGAGGAGATATTACAGAACCATAAATCTGTTTTGCTTTTCTTCGGGATTTCCACCAAGGATGAGGAAACAGATCTCCCCTCTTTGTACTGGGTACCACAATTACATAAATTACATAAATGCCCATACAAAGAACGATACATTGCTGGATCTTCCACATGTTCTACAAAACCTATTTCTAAGTTGCTTACCTATCATGACACTTATTATAGGAGCCTTCAAAAATACTTTGTGATGTTTTTATACTGTGATGTGTTGAAAAGTGGTCTTGTAAATCTAGGTACCAGTGTTCGGATATGGTCTATTTTAATAACAGATTGCTTGTTGGCGATTCCGCTGCAATGGCGTTGCTCGACATCTAGAAATTTATTTGTCTACGTTTCATTGCTCCGTCTTTTGATCACAGTGTCTCGGGTGATATTTCTTATGTCAACGGACGGAGCCATGAAACATAGACAAGAAAACGAACTGACAGCTATCCCTTTTCTTTGAGTTTTTTTAACCTTGAGGCTCTTAAATACTAAATAAAAAAACGGGGTTAATGCGGTGATTCTTTATGTTAATTGAGGCTCAGAAAGGGATATTGAAAAAGTATATGTCCAATAAAATGTCAAATTACCACGTCTTGGTTACGCTCTGAAAATCAGATTTTATATAAATAGATTTGTTACAGAGGCTTCTATTTTAAAACATTTTAATTTTATTATCCAGCAATCGTAATATTTCAGAGCTATACTAGTATTCTGAATACAACTTTATGTATTAAAACTGGAACCCCATTTCCACGTCATCGTTTGTGCACTGTATACTTATAGCTTACATTTATTTATCTCAAAACGTGATGTTTCCGATGTTTTAGCAAGCCACACATCACAGAACATCATTTGACGACTATCAAATCTTTCAGAGCTTTATATCCCCGTCGAAAAATGCGAAAAAATAAAAATTATTTGGTACGGCGTCATTCCTTAATATATTGAACGACAATGAAATTAAAGGCGTTACCATATGCAGATAGTAGAAGGTCAACCATGTTGGTAACAAAGTCGTTAAATTTTAATGTAGTGGGCCCAAATGTGAAAGCTGAAATATTACATCGACCTTTTTTTTCAAAAATTGCTAATTTTTATAATTGGCATACATACCTGCCAGGTTAGTCAAAATTAATGACGAATCCCATGTCAATAAATTTACCAAAGAATTTGTCATAATGAGGAAAAAGAAATGCTTCAAGTGTCGCTATTATTTTTCCAAAAAATAAATTTTGAAAACGTGTTTTTTTTTAATTAAAAAAGACACTGCTGAAGGTTTTTTTAACTTGTACCGTAGAAGTGCCACACACTTTCACTTTCAAGGGATCAACTTTAAAAACACAAAATCACTAACTTTAACCAACCATACCCCCTTTTATCTTCTGATTTTTTTCTATGGAGTGTACATTTCACAGTTGATTCGTTACTGTCGAGCTTGTAGTTTGTACAGTGATTTTTTTTTAACAGAGCAAAAACTCTGTCCCAAAAAGCTGCTTAGTCAGGGATTTGTTCAGCCTTTGTTTATTTCATCCCTCATGAAATTCTATGGCCATCACCATAGCATCATTGAAAGATATGGCGTGTCAGTATCCCAAATGAAAGTGGACATTTTCAGCTAGATTCACGTCTTGTCGGATTTGACTACCGACTTTGACATTTTCCCGGATTGAATCACTCACAGTGTGACGGGTGCTGTTAACAGAGCAGGACATGCTTACCCTTCCGGAGCACCTGATGTCACTCTCAGTTTCACTGGAGTTCACATTGTGAGTGCCTTTGTTCTGAATGTTGTAATTTCTGGTTCTGTGCTTTGTATCTGTCTAACGTCATTGTTTTCTGTGTTCTCGGTTTTGCCCTGTCATTGGACTTCGATTTTTGTGACTTTCACCCCTTTTTTCCTTCGGTATTCTACTGCCGTTGTTTTTTACAATATATGAAGTAAATAAAGTGAATAAGACCATAACTTCGGAAATATGATAGGCATTTAATTTGCAGAACATGGAAAACTCATTTTACTATAGGTAACAAGTGCGCAAATATTTAAATTGCATAGAGGATTTCCTAGTTTAGCGATAATCTTAAAAATTGGCAAATAGGAAAATAGCACTTCAGCGTTTTAGCAATGAAAGAACACAATAAATTTGGACGTCAAGTTGCAATCATTTGCAAAAGCTATTTATATCAATGGTAAAGAAGAATGTAACGTATAATGTTTTCTTTTTTTAACGGAAGAAACGGCAAATGACAATAATGAGCACTGTACTATTAAGGAAATGTTATGCTTTCTACAACGAAAATACGGCAAACATTTGAATTTTACGGGTAGCCATTCCAAAAAATAAATTTCATCAGAATGAAACGAACGGTAATCAAGATGGCCATCTGCAGAAGCCTAATTATTAGTCACTTCGATATTTTGTAATTACAATTTGAAATAACAAAGTCAAATGAAGTCAAAGTGATTATAAAACAACCTAATGGATCGATGTATCGTGTGAAATAATCAGCGTATAGTTCATGTAATTTTTCATACTATTGGTTCACCGGCTTACAACAAAGACCTTGATTCCTGGACATGTGATCAGTCTTTTTGCCAGAAGTATCGATCAAGTTATCTGATGAAACTAGAGGTACTGCTGAACGCAGGAGGGCCCCGCAATAGGCAGTCACTTCCTTTGTACCAAATTATCAACATTTGTTAATGGAATATTTCAAAATTAACATTCTGTTTGGGATTTTTTGGGGGAAATACTCCTTTTTATCTATTTTAATTCTGTAATTGTATTGTGGGCGAGATATTATAACCACAGTGAAATGAATTGGTTGCTTCATAATCATATATACATGTATAATTAAAATATAATACCTGCAAATAAGTTTCTTTTTTCTAGCCAACGAAGTCTATAAGTGTGGTTGATATATCAAGAGATTAATTTTATCCTGGTTCTGTACATACATGTATTGAAATGAATTATCTTTAGCTAAATCTTTGAATTCTTAAATTGTTGATTACTGTACAGAAAAGTTCCCTTCCTAACCTGAAAATAGCTTTCATGATACAGCTCATCATCATGAAGCTTTACACCAAATATCAAATCATTCATAGTTGTAGAGGCCAAGGAAAACTTTGACGAAATTTTTCATCCATAGAGTGGTATAATAAAAAGTTTAAGTATCGGCAAACAGGAAGCAGTGGTACGGCAAATCTGAAAATAGCACACATGATACAACTCATCATAATTTAGCTTTAGACCAAATATCAAATTATTCCCAGTTGTAGAAGCCAAGAAAACATTGACGAAAATTTTCATCCATAGAGTGGTACAATAAAAAGTTAAAAAGTATCAGCAAACAGGAAGTAGTGGCACGGCAAACCTGAAAATAGCTTACACGATACAACTTATCATTATGAAGCTTTAAACCAAATATCAAATCATTCCCAGTTGAAGAGGCCAAGAAAACTATGACGAAAATTTTCATCCATAGAGTGGTACAATAAAAAGTTAAAGTATCGGCAAACAAGAAGTAGTGGCACGGCAAACAAGAAGTAGTGGCACGGCAAACCTGAAAATAGCTTACACGATACAACTCATCATCATAAAGATTTAGACAAAATATCAAATTATTCCCAGTTGTAGAAGCCAGGAAAACTTTGACAAAAATTTTCATCCATAGAGTGGTATAATAAAAAATTAAAGTATCGGCAAACAGGAAGTAGTGGCATGGCAAACCTTAAATTACCTTACACGTTACAACTCATCATCATGAAGCTTTAGACTAAATATCATATCATTCCCACCTGTAATAGCCCAGAAAACTTCGACCCAAAAAATTGTTGACGGACAGACGGACGGACGGACAAAGTGAAAACTATAGGGCACCCGCACCTCGATTCTAGAATTAAAAGGAAAGAGATCTCATAAGTATGAACATTTCATTCGTAAAGAAATTGTCAAAGCGACATGTACCGTGTTGTCAGATAAACAAGCTAAGAAAAAATTGTGATCACTTGTTATCCTCTTCGATGAAAATCGTGCTTATATTAATAACATGAATTTTTCAATCTGACTGTAACAGACGAAAAATAAACAGGCCCAAGCATTACAAGTTCAAAAATGTTCCCTCCTTACAGACTGTGTGCTGAAATGGTAGGGACTTGAATAGGTTTAACCTAATCGGAAAAGAAGAACGACATTATAATGATAAATAATAAAATTAGTTCTATTACTCTTATTTGATAAAACGAATGAAGGGATATGAAGTAAATGACATTGGAAAAATCCCTATGAATACATGGTAAGATCAAGCAAATAGAACAAAGCTTTTATTCACGGTTTGGGTGTCTCAGCTTCCACTCAAAAACCTTTCATATTGCTGACTCAATATACAGTTGGTAGACTTTTTCATTTTTTTTTTTTTTTTTTTTTTTTTTTTTTTTTNATTTTTTTTATTCTTCCGTCCTCCTGTCTTCTTGTTGCAATGTACTCGGAGACAAAATGCATATAATTTTTGGAGCTCAACATTATTATGTATTAAAACTAATATATATACGGATAACCTATCCAAAATGTTTTAGAGGGTTCTAATAATGCTCAAAATCATATTTGAGTTCATTTGGGAGACTTTTTAAGTTTGGCTCTTCCAACACATTTAAAGCTTTTTTTAGTTTTGTGTTCAATTGATTATATCTCATCTGTTCTTAGTATCAATCGTATTGTCATTTCATTTCTAATCTTTAGCTTTAGAAATTTTAGGAATAAGATTTATATATTTAGATAATTATTGTTCGACATCATTTGTAAGTAGTAGATAAAGCATCTCGTCGTTTCCGATGCCTTGCCGAGGAGGATGAGAAAGTGTTTTGCTTTATTAATTTGTCTAATTAATATTATAGTACTGCATTTTGTAGAAAATATCTGTATCGATTGAAAATGCTGTAATTACTCTGTAACAAGCCCTTATCTATGATGACCTTCATTTGTATACACTGTAATTTCTGTTATTTATCTAAAAAGTAAACCCTTCAATCAAATGATGACACTTATTATGTATTTTTTTACCAAGAATCTGCACATCTTTAGATAAAAGTTTAACTACAATATATATATATATATATATATATATCGGTTATGAGTAGATTTGCTTTGACCTCATCATATCCTGGTCACATCAAGTTAGAGATATAAATACTTCTTTTTATTAAGTTTCATCGCTGTATTTTTCCACCAATTTGACTTTCCGTTCTTTACATTTCAAGAAAAATTCGTTCAGTATTGATCCACCAGAGAAAAAAGCGTTTCATTGGTATCGGGTATAACGGAATGGCACTGAAATCATTTACCAATAGCTTTGATACATTTTTACTGTCGGCAATTCATTCAAGGAGAGGAGCTTTGATAAACAATAATTTGATAATGTTAAGGATTTTATCACTGCTTCTGTCAGCATATTTTATATGCCAGATAAATATGAGTAGCTTAACCACTAAACACATCCAATCACATTTATTCATCATTTCTCGGGAGAATGATAGAACAAATAACAGGAACGTAAGAAAAATTAAAGTATTATTCTTTGAGTTTTTCGTTCTACAGTTCGATAAGAAAGGGGAATTTGCATATGGCAAGAACTTTTTCTCATACCCCATTTCAAATCACTACCTTTTGAGAAATCATGAGCCATTGATTTACCCTTGTAATTTCCGTTTGTATTACAAGAACGACAATATCCATCAAAACATTAAGACTGTACATGTTCATGAGTAAAAGTGCTCGTTTTTAAATTAGGCGAAACGTTCTGGCAATTGACCCTATAAGAATCCTGTGTTGGTTTATATTTTGTAGTGTTCTTTTCTTTGTGTGTTTTTTTCGCAATGATCTTTTAAACGTAATGAATTGCAAGACATATATATATATATACTGATGACGATGAGTAGGAATTTGCAAAGAATGATTAAGATGGTCCGAATTCTTCGTCCCATAATTATGCAAAGGTCTGGAATTCAGTATGGAGAATTTACTGAATGACTAAGATTTTTGGTCATTATCCGTTAACTCCAGACGTGCATCCAAGATGGCCACCATCAGCTCCCATAATTTATAATTTTAACAAAGTACCATATATGATGTTTTAAAATTTTTGCTGTAACTTTGAAGGCTAGTAAAACCATACTTTGTTGGCTAAATCAACTTTTGTTGGTTCTGTTTCAGAAACAACGGCAGAGGAATACCGAAGGAACAAGGGGAGCGATGACTACAAAAATCGAAGTCCAAAGAGATGTTAACTCCGACGTGAATTCAAGATGGCAATCATTAGCCGAAGGGTTTCAACATAGGGTCGTATGAAAAAATGTTTTATAATCTCCTCTGAAAATGATATGAAAGATTAGAACAACCTTTGTTGGAATTGTCATCGGGTAGTCCTCTTTCAAAAATTATATAATCAACCACAATTTGCATCCAAATTTGTGATCATTAGATCATTAGCCTTGTAAAAATGATCATTTGGTGGTCGTCTTTTATAAGTTGTCCGATAAATGGCCAACATCAAACAACATAATTTTAATGTAGTGATCCTAAAAAATAGTGTTTGAAATATTTAAAACTGGCTTATCTATGAGAACCGAACTTTAATTCAACGGTCCTTAGGTGTTTTTATGAATATCTGAACTTAGCGTTGTTCGACAATTACATGTAGCAAAGAATTCCGCTCAAACTGGTGCTGGGGGCCGTCTTGAACTTACTATGAGGTATGAGCAAAGCTCATTTTTGAAAGCCTCATGGGGACTTCAAGATGAAGAACAACAATAAAAAAGTTGTCCCCTTCTTTTTTACCATGTATTAGTAGATACTTTGTCTCGTGTGCATTTTCTCCATATCCTTTCATTTACACCGTTTACGACTGGAGTTTGTCTCTCCTCCAATGTGGAGTCCGTAAAAAAGATTCCCCGTGCGAGAGATGTATGCTCTTTATTTATTTCAGTTATGATGAACTGTTCGTAAGAGAATTTCTCACATGGATATACTATTCATACTTTCAAATTTTTGCATTTATTTTTTGTAATTTCGAAATGTAATTCTGACCACCTGTTTAAAGTGCCCACATTTCACTATTTTATAATGCCAAGTTTTCTTACAATCTACTTGTTGAGTGCCCTTTGTTTGTTTATATGTTGTAATCCACTAGGTTAAGACAGTAGTGTTCTTGTCGGGCAACGGATGACAATCATTGTTATAGTGCTTTGCCAGTTTTATTTATGTTTGTTTATGATCCCGCATCCATGACCAAAAAAGACATGGATTTTTTAACATGGATGTAGCGTTGTTCGACATTTAGCAAAGAATTCTGCTCAAATCGGTGCTAGGAGTCGTCTTGAAATTAATATTAGGTATAAGCAAAGCTCATTATTGAAGGCCTCAAAGTGACTTCAAGATGAAGAACAACAATAAAAGCGTTGTTCATTTGCTTGTTTTACCTCATATTTGTAGACTTTGTCTCATGTGCATTTACTTCATATCCTTTCATTCGCCAAGGACGTTTTTTCCAACTCCAAGTCCCCTAATGTTGATTAAAGTTGTTCCTTGCTTTCTTGCAAAACTCCGATGACATCACTGTTAGACGTTATAATTCAGCGAAATATTTGGTTTCATAAAAATAGCTACAAATAATAATGAAATTATTTTACTTCCGGTTCCTTGCTTTAGAAGTCCTATGCAATATGCTCTTCTGAATACGTAAATATTTTTGATGTGATAACAAGTGTTAAAAATCCAAAAACTTCTTTACAGGAACTTTCCATAATCGGGATTCTAAACAAAGCTGTTGACCATTTGAAGACACCCAAACGATATCACGTTTTCACTACTTATTAGTTATGTTACAACGTTTGTCTTTATACGAACATCCTTCCTGCATAGAAAACTTAATCAATAATCGTTTGGCATTTCTGTTCAATAAATGAAATGTCCATATATAGGTGTTAAAACTTTTTTCAGGAAGTACTTGGTGTTTTAGATATGGACATTATATTATCTTAAATATGATTACAACATGATATAATACAGAGATAATGTATCGTTGCCAGATGTTGTCATTGGTTGCGCGCATTGTTAGGTCTACCACGGATTATAGAAAAGCAACTCTCAAACGCAAAAAAGTATACATAAACTTCTCTTTTTCCCCATTTCTATTCCATTTTAATTATGCTCCCAGCCCAATGGTATAAATAAGGGGTTCGAGCAGACCTTATACATACTAAATCGTTACAAACGTCAGAGAATGATAAGAAGTCAATTGAAACCATTACCCTATATGTTCTTTAGAGCTAGCTTTTAGGTTTAGCCTCAAGTTTTGAAAAATCATATCCAGACTTGATCATTCAAAACAATGTAATAATATTCTTCTGAGACAGTCATATAAACAAAGCAAAAGATTTAATTCAAACTTTTAAATCGTGTAAAATAAAATAAACTTATTAAGAACAGTCAATTTTACCAGTGCATATTTTGTACTTCAAAACATAAGTGTCTTTCTTTAATCTAAATGCTCTCAAGCCATGTCATCTTTCAATTTTTATTACACGTACTAAATTCTTTTAGAAAGTAACAGTTAATTAAGATTCAGACATAAGCTGAAATCAGCTGCTATAAATCTGTCTCATTGTCAACTTTGAATTATTTATACAAAGACAGTATTCACTAATAAACTAGAGGATGACATACCCCGCGCAAGGTTGAATCAAATTGGGAATTTTAAGTAATGATATTTTTGTCTGTAAGACATGTATGATGCCCCCGCTAAACAGATGTTACTCTAGGAGTTGCACAGATAAACTGTACTCTCTATTACTAAATCTCCAAAAAATTAAAGTTTAACAACGCATATTTTTGAAAAAAAATTCAACCGAAATCAAAATCCTTTCCACATGCATATCTTCATTATAAGTACAATTAACCTGCAAAACAAAAACTTCTTATGATCAAAACTGTAGGAGGAGTTGCGCGTACAAACTATGTACACTCTATTAAAAATGACAAAGTTCAACAATGTATAATTTTGACAAAAATTAACCGAAATTGAAATCCCTACCACATGCTCATTTCCAATATAGGTACAAATGATTTGCAAAATAAAAATTTCTTAGCATTAAAACTGTAGGAGGAGTTGCGCGGGCAAACTATGTACCCTCTATCACGAAATCACCAAATATGACTAAGTTCAACAATGTATGTTTTTGACAAAACTGCTCCAAATTCAAAATCCTTATCACATGCACATTTGCAGTATATTATGTACAAATAATTTGCAAAATAAAAACATTCTAGCGCCTTATAAATGTAGGAAGAGTTGCGCGGACAAACCATGTACCCCCTCGGACGGAGGTTCGGACGGACGGACGAACAGGAGTAAAACAAAGCCCCCGACTTATCCCTGCGATTGAGGGCTAAAAATATATCATTTGCCAATGCATTTATTTCTTCCATAAGTTATTCTGATCTTATCCAAAAAAAATTACAAGATTTTATAACATAGTAGAAGCCTCATTTAAAACAAGCTGTTATTCATTAACATCAATGATATCAGATGAGGTACTACTTCTATATGTCTATATGTTCCTAGAAAAATAACCTTATTTTCTATCCGTTGCCAAGAAAGCAATAAGACATGGTCAAAATAAAATAAGATTAGAATATTTAAGTTACTATAAATTTTATTTCTGAACATGAATATTTCGATACCTTATGACTCTTCGGTACAGATTGAATCATGATATCTGGAAAACTATCAACCGTAATATGTTTTAAAAAATGACAGAGAATACATACACAATTACGAAATAAGAAAACATATGCACGAAAACTTACCCTGATATCATAATAAACCAATGGAACGTTCAGATTTTGATAATTTACTGGCTTTTTAATAATTTTTAAAGGGAAACGTCAGATATTTTTCCCTCTCAAAATTATTTTTTCAAGGTCAGGAATTAAAATAAAAGTAAAGTAATCAGATCAGATTCTCCTGTTTGGTCTGCCAGGAATGCGTCTCCAATATTCAAATTTCGTAGGACAGAACTAACTTTCCCTCAGAGTGTACATCAAATTGAGGTTCCTAGTTTTCGATTTTTTAAGTTAAAATTTAACACAAAAAAAACAAATTAATTTTCAGCACATTAAATAAAACAATTATGCTATTGTTTTAGAAATTAATGTGATGAAAATTAATTTGAATTTTTTTTTTTTTTTTTTTTTTTTTTTTTTTTTTTTTTTTTTTTTTTTTTTTTTTTTTTTTTTTTTTGTAAAATTGAAACTAAAAAAAATCGAAAAATATTTTAAAAGAAATATAAAAAGGGTAATCAGTGAGTGANAAAATGTCGCATTATGACTTCACTTTTTCGAAATGCGCATATGCAGAAAGTAAATTCACAGTGACTTCGGTATTTAGTTATTTGTTACCACTGGGTCGATGGCACTGCTGATGGATTGTTAGTCCCCGAGGGTATTCACCAGCCCAGTAGTCAGTACTTCGGTGCTGACCCGAAAGCCGAGTATTTCTGAAACCTTCCAATATCTAAAATTTTGTAAATTGCATTGAAAACTAAGGAGTATCTCCCTCATGCAAAGCTCTGTCCTTAGCTGATTTTGGCTTTAAATTTAGATCACTTTGGTTATTTGTTCTCTATCAGTTTTTAAACATCTTTGAGTTTATGGTCTTCCAAACGTCTAGATTTTATCTGCACTGATGAGACATAAGTTGTCGAAATGCGCATATGCAGAAAGTAAATTCACAGTGACTTCGGAATTTAGTTATTTAAAAAGTTTGCATTACTGTTAATTTCAACATTCCTATCATATCATTATAATCTTTATCATTTTAATCAAATATTCACAGTAACCTCGGTTTTTAGTAATTATACATTACGATAACTTAATCTGTCGGAAAGAAATTGCATTCATCTCTAAGAGTGTTACTTTGCATAATCTTTATCTCGTCGGTATTTTGTCTTTTATGTATACATGTATCTTTCGACTTCCTCTTTTTCTATCTGGAAACCGTGATTTTTGTAGCCTGAAGGCTAACACCAACAAATGAAATTCTGAAGAAAGAAAACATACATTATACGCAAATCATAAGGCTTTTTTGCGTTATTCGATCACTGCGATAATCAGAATCTCTGATTAGTTAATTGTTTATTTGTCAAGCTAAGCCTAACTGCAATAGATAGAAGGTCTCAATATTGAAAAATAATGGCGTTACTTTCAGGTCGAAAACGACTGTTTGGGAATAACAGTACATTTTGAATACCATATGTATATATATTCTATAATCAAACAATAGACGAAAGTGAACAGTACACAAATAATACAGTTAATATTTCAGCCCCTATCCGGGCCTTTTTCAAAAAACAATGAAAATAAAAAATAAAATCAAACAAAAACTATGTACAAAAAAGTCTAAACAAAACAATAACAATATTTTATATATATACTTAACCTACCCCCCATCAATCATGTGTGAAAATAATTTTTTTACTCTGATTATATGAAAATTTCTTTGTTCTTACATGCAGAACGCTCTTAAGTAGTTCTGCCTGTTATATCTCTGAATTCGCAGTACAGCCAAGAATCCCCACTTTGGGAGACTCATTCGTTATCCAAATCTTTAATTCTAACCCCGTTTGGGTTATTATTTTCGACCCTTGTATTTATTTATCACGTTTCAACCTTGCAGTAGCGTAAACATTAGCAAATCCGGGGGGAGATTAGCAAGTTTCCACGTTGACTGATATTTATATATATTTATATCTATTATTTTATTATATATTTTTTTCAGTTTTTTTTCATTTTATTCATCTATTTATCCATTTATTTATTTTTCTTTTTTCTCTTTATTTTTGCATGTATTCGAGTTTTGTTTGTTTGTTTATGTACAACTGTAATGGTTTATGTTTATTTCCTGTATTATATGTTTGTTTTTGTTGTTTGTTTTTATGTTTATGTCTTTGTCTATATGTTTTATTGTTATACTTTTGTGATTATGTTTTTGTCTATACGTTATTGTTTTTTTTTTTTTTGTATGTTT
>MJUU01018509.1:56932-69572 GCA_002080025.1 Modiolus philippinarum | reverse complement strand
TTTATTTATATGTCTGTTTCATTGTATCGTTTTTCTCCGTCTTCCCGCCATATCTTTTTGTAACGTTTATTACGTTTACGTTTCTATTCTCACACATCTAATAAACTTCCGTTGAAACAGGCCGTGAGGCCGAAACGTCCGGAAAACAAATTAGCGTTTTTGCTATATCTATAGATATATATTTTTTTTCAAAATCGAGTGAAATAAAGTTCCATCCTATACTTCTAAAAACTTGATAATTTTCTAAAATCCAAGTTTAGTTTTGAAAATATTAGTTTGGCTGGTCATGAAACTAAAGAAAAATTAAGATATGGTAAAATCAAGATAGAGCATTTTTATGTTGATCTTGAAGTCAGATATTATTTATTATTTCATAAATTTATCTTTTATCTATTCAATTCACAGAATGTTTTCTTCTTTGATTGGAATTGACTATGGTTTGGTGTGTTTTGGTGCACGGTACACCTGCAAGACATTCAAATCAACATTCAAGATTACAAAGACAAGAACGACCATCTTATATTTGTCCATGGAATAACACACTTGATCTAAATGAACTTCGACGTCCAAAATCTATGTACGTAGCTGTATGTGTTAATCCTTACGAAGCTGTATGTGGAGGTTTTAAATGTAAAGAAATTGCACGAGATATATCAGTACGGCGTCTTGGCGTGGACGGAATATTTTAAACAACAATGGAAACATTCAGTGTGGCATGTGGTGCCGTGACCGATTGATTTAGAGAGTGTCTAGAGCGTCAACATTGTGATTAGACATTGCTCTAAACGTTAAAAAATGAATGTAATTATTTATTGTATAAATGAAATGAACGTTATTCTCCGTTATTTGTCTACCTAACAATATTAACAGGAATAAAGGGGAAATAAAATTACTCTCATTTTATAATTTATCACACATCTAAGTCCTATAATTCTCATTCATTTCAAAAATATTAGTATATTAATGAAGAGGGTGATACAAAAATACCCAAAATTGCATAATAAACAGTAAAGTTTGTTATGCTGTACACATGTTTCAAGTGGTACCCCCTCATCAGCAGCATTTGAATCAAATAATTTGGAAAGCCATGGTCCAAAAAGAAGTAAGAAAGAATTACTCGTAACCAAAAATATTGAAATAGAAGCCAAATGCTTTACCAAGGACGTCCACCAAGTGCCATGCACGGGATGAAGCCACGGTAGTTATAAATAACAAAATACCGAAGTTACTGTTGTAATTTATTTTTTGCATATGCGCATTTCGACAACTAAAGGGTTAGAATTTGATGATTTGATTCTAAGAGTTTAACCCTTGAAACAAGAACTAAAAATAAATAAAGCTTTTGCGGTGGGAACCTCTACAAAAACCCTCGGTATCATCAGGTTCACCGGAAGGGTAAGTATGATCTGCTGGATTCATAAATAAAACTAAAAGGAGTTTACTCTAAAAATTCAATACAAGAGTCATGTAAATGCCGAGTTTAAACTTTTATCAAACAAGAGGAGATAATTAAGAAAATCAAAGGCCCATAAGTTATTGATAAACAGGGTTTGAACCAACATTATATAGGCTGGAAGAGGGTAATCCCAAGTAATAGGTCTAATGGATTTGGACCAATACCCAACAAGATGAGCAGGATATGCTCTAAAATCTGATAAAAAATCAACATTGACAGATAGTATACCAACACCAAAGAGGCAAAAGGAAGATCATCTGAAAATCTATTGTTTCACAAAGATTACATCAATTCAAAACTGGCTAAGAAGGGTAAATAATCAGTAAACTGTAGGTCCACAAATTATAGCTTAACAGAGTTTTCATGAAAACTTAACAGAATAAAGGGGGATACTAAATAAATTTCAGTTCAAAAGTCCTGTGTATTTAGACCTGACTACAAAAGCAAACAGAATGGAGATGTAAATCCTAAAATCACACTCAAAATGTCATGGTTATATGGACTTGAATGAGTTAAAAAACAGAATGGGCTTGAATTCCAAAAACTCAGTATTCAAAAGTCATTATTATACAGAGTGTTCATAAAATGAGAATGAATTAAAAATGCAACTGCAATAGAGCATTGAAAAAAAATTAAACATGTCATTATAAAAAGGGATATCGAAACAATTGCAAGTCCAAACAAATTACAAAAACAGTGAAAATGATACCACGGAAGACCAAAGACACAATACATCAAAAGTTTTAATTTTGTTTTCTGTTGTCTTTTATTATCTTTCTATACAATAATTACATAAAGGAACGCTACAATATAACATTTAAACAAGGAGAAAGGCAACAAGAACTACGGAAGGGTTTCCAAAGTAATGTCAAATCCGCATTCCAAATATTGCATTTCGGCTGAAAATTTTGCTTTTTACTTTTAAACCAAGCTCATTAGTCTAATTTCATATCGTCTGTATTTTGCTCAAATTGAACCCTTTCACATCCACACACAATCTTATGCTATCTTCAAATAACCTTTAACATACCGAAGCAAAAATGACAAGACATAAATCTAGCTGGAATTGTACGTTCACCTCTGGAACAAATCTTAATTTAGGGGTTCCAGGATTTTTCCCAACATTTATAAATTTTACCTAAATTCTGCAAGACATTTAAAACTTTCAACAGAAAAGGGGGTTTTTACTCTTCCAAAACTCGCAGTGAAAAACTTATGCTCTACAGTGACATATGTCATGAGATATCCTGGACATGTAGACATATTGCTGCTAAGAAAGGGAAAGATTACAACCCGGAATTTAATACGTCGGGTTTATTACACGTACATAGTTTTTCAAATGATACAAAAGTAGTATCAACACTTATATATTCAAACCATTTATTTAGTTTGTCAAATAATATCAATCCACTGTATTGGATTCCTAATACTATATCATTATAACGAAAATTGACGTCATTTCGAAATAATATAAGGCTATTGTTTCCCAAGTTAGTTATTTTCATGCACACACATCTGTTGGCTTTCTACTTCATAATGAATTAACATTGGTACCTCAGCACCGGAATACCATAACAATCCAGACTCGAAGTTTTGTACCCGAGGGAAGTTTAGCATCAATGATGAACCTTCTCATGTGTTTCTTGATTGCCTAGTTATTAGTATGTTTGTATAGATTATTATTTGATAAGAAGGTTCATCTTTCTGATAATTTGACCAGCATTGATTATTTTTTATTACAATATCTTTTACATTTAAAAATTTAACTACAAATACTAAATGTTCAGCAAATTAGAACATTTTTTAAAGAATGAGTCTCTTACAGGATTTTAGTGATAGATCTTTCACATTTTGAAGAAAATATATTCATTTTAAAAGAATATTCCTCTGATTGTCACTTTTTTTTTTTTTTTTTTTGCCAATTCTTGTCAACTTTATTCCATGGAGATTGAAATGTCCTCTAACAAAACTGAATGAGTAATTTCGTTGTTTCATTTTCTTTCTAAAAGGTCGTGAACTTAATGTCAAATAGCAAAATTTATACCTGATATCAACATATTTTGGTATTATATCAACATATAAAATCTTAATCTAAGACATATATAGTTTATCATAAATTCTTAAATTCCTATGCACTTTTGCAAACCAGTAAGAATTACATCATTCCCTGTATTTCTTATGAGGAGCCTCAAAAATATATGTAATTTGTTGAAATGAAGACAACAAAATTAAATGACTCTAAAAAGAATTTAAAAAATGCCGAAGTTACTGTTAATTTATTTTCTGCATATGCGCATTTCAACAACGTATGTCTCATCAGTGCAGATCAAAACCAAAACATTTTGCAATTAGGCAATGATAAGATTAACCTTTAAAAACTTAAGTTTTAAGGAATCTGCACCGTGTGTGTTTTATTTTGTTTTATAGTAAAGTGTTTTAGTCTAAAGTAGAAATAATCAAACATTGAATATAATGTCCTTTATATTTGTATCGTCTTGATTTACAAATAAAACAGTCGTAAAACCACATTACCATCAGACCTTTACATGATTCTCATGCCTTCAATATGGAAATATCGTTTTAACTCATAACATACAAAAGGCCAGAAACTAAATGAAAAAAAACATCAAAAAATATTTTAAATGGTCAAATTCAAGAACTTACTTATGTGCTTTCCCTTCGTTACTTTTATAACATTTTTTTTTAATCCGGCCTCATAAGTATGCAAAAACAGACCAGCAAGTAGAGGTGCAGAGTTGATGGACATTAGGATACCGATTGCTGCCGAAATATAAATCCACCGAATTTTACAAATATATTGTCGATGAAGAAAAGTCCAGAATGTTAGTGATCTGAACCTCATCATGTCACCCAAAATCGGGTGGCATTTGGACTTTGATTTCTGTAATCTTGTTGTTTGTTCCTTCTGTATTCTACGTCCGTTGTTTTCTTAATATTATTCTTGTTTTTTCCAAAAATTTTTCTTGCGAAAAGAAATTTCAAAACGACCGTCATAACCAAGACGGTCGCCAAATACATAAATACCTAATCTGCATAATAAACTGTAAATTTCGTTATGCTGTACATGTTATCGTTATGCGCTAAAGCTCGCATGTTGAAAATCACAAATTTAACTATCTCGAATTTGAGAAATATCGTAATCCACGAGCAAACGGAAGGATATATTGTTTCTCCAATGACTTAACTGTGTTTCAGGTGCATATTCAATGATTCAGCACGGTTGTCAACGTTTGCCGCGCTATCTGAAAGCCTAGTAACGATGACGTCACAATAGACTTTATGAATAAAATGCAACGTTGCGGGAAACGCCACGCAGAAATTTAACCAACGTGTGGATTAAAAATAATACGTATTTTTAACCAACTGGTTTAACACGCTAAGAATTGGAGAAAATAGTGTTGCCCACAGCTCTATATAAAATGAATGATAATGTGCTGGTAAGGTGAGCTGCAAAGGTAGAATATATGATGAAAATCATCTTTTTAAACCTGTTAACATCGGAAAATCCAGCAAGGTCGTCGGCTGGATTTGAACCCCTGCTTGTTGTCATCTTTGGCAACACCGCCTGCACTATGTCCAGTGCCCTAGACCACTCGGCCACCTAGGCTATATAAAAATATAGCTTTCGGTAACCGGCTCATTTCTCCTCGTAGGAAATCTAGAGTTGTAACATAGTACACGATTAACATTAGGTGGATAGGAAATAGATAGAAAAAGGATTAGGTTGCAACAGGTAAGATACATTAGGTATATGCTTGTTGTCATCTATGGCAACACCGCCTGCCACATTATCATTCATGCAATTATTAATCGCCCAGATATAAGAAAAGGGAAAAGTATAATGGGACATGTTAAAAAGGGTCCACTTTTGCCTACTGAAAAACACAAACATAGACTTCTTCAAACCAGCAATTAAATAGTAGCTGTTAATATCTTAATATCATTACACACTAGATTAAGAATATGGAATCTTAAACATAAACGAAATTGTGTAGAAAGGATATCCAAAGTAAGCAGGTAACATCAAAATGTCCACTTAACGACGTTTCAATTTCCTCCTAAGAAATGAGAAAAATGTTTTTTGTAACGATATTTTTGTAGTATCTGGAACCGGAGAAAATTAAACACTAGATTGCAACAAGATTCATAAAAAATCACTAGTAGAGCACCACAAGCATACTTTAAAATAAAAAAAAATAACTAAGTTGCATAAAAAAAGTAAATTTCATTATGCTGTACACGTGTTTCAATGAGTAACGTCTTACAGCAGCATTAAAATCAAATATATGGAAAGTCATAATCCAAAAGAAGTCCATAGAAGTACTCCATTCCAAAAATATCGAAACAGGAAGCAAGATGCAGTACTAACTACATCTACCGAGTGCCATACATGGAATGAAGCCTTAGTTTTTCAAGTGGTTAGAATTTTGATAAAAACAGTAAATGTCTATAACACGCAAGGTAAAATTTCATGTCAGATAAGTTTGACTATTGGGCTTGTGAATACCCTCGGGGACCTCTGGTCCACCAGCAGTGGCATCGGACCTATGGTTCAAAATACAAACAAATACTTAAGTTGCATAAAACAGTAAATTTCGTTATGTTGTACACCTATTATCAGCAGCATTAAAATCAAATATATGGAAAGCCATAATCCAAAAGAAGTCCAAAAATAAGTACTTATTTCCAAAAATATCGAAACAGGAATCAAAATCCTGTACCAAGGACATTATTAAAAATTTGTGACAAAAAATTATTATATTTAATTGACAAATTCAAACGGAAAAACTCTGCAATAGGAAATATCATTCAAGATATTGAACCATTAGTATTGTATCAAGCGAACAAAATTTCTATACAGATTTTTTTTTATAAATATTTATAAAAATGTCCACTTAACACTGTATACAGGGCAGGAGATGCTTACCCTTCCGGAGCACCTGATGTCACCCTTGTTTATTGAGAGTTCACACTGTTAGTGCTTTAGTTTTTTGTGTTGTATATGTAATGTTCGTGTGTTTTGTGGGCATTTGGTGTCTTTGGTCTACCGTATTTTGGTGTTCTTGCTTTTGCCTTGTCTCTGGACTTTGATTTGTGTAATCTTGTGCTTTGTTCCTTCGGTATTCTACTGCCGTTGTTTTAACAACTATTTTGTCCACTTCGCAACATTTACAAGGAGTGCGTATTGGACATAATAACACATTTAGCTGTCAAATGCGGTTAAAGCTTGTTACTCTACTTCTTGTTTTCATACTTATTTCCAACAAGCATGCATCAGAATTCCTGCAGTTAATGCTTACAGAGTTTATAGTAGAGGTGCAGTAGTATGTCCAATACTCTTCGAGGTTTTGTCCACTACGCAACGTCCCTATCGCGTTGCGAAGTGAATCGTTGCACAATCGAAATATTTACATATTACTGGTGATTTCTTCTTTTTCATATATCCTAGAACCACAATTCAATAATTACCGTACAATGCAAACGGTTAGTTTTGATTATTATGAATTACAGTATTGGAGGCCCCTTGGAAATGTTGACTATTTATCGTTGGCGTTGCAAAGTGGACATTTTTTTCTATTGACGCCCATTAAAAACTGGTTTGAGAAAATTTGTTACAACTACTCCTAAGGAATGAACTCTTTTTTAATTGTATGAATATTTTTCAAATGGATAACAGTTTTTTTTAAAGACCAAACAAAATCGAATAAATTACTAGTATACAAAAATGTGACATTATGTTTGCAGATATTATTCAGTGTGGGACAGATCGTTTATGCTGTTTTGGGGCACTTTAAAGTCCAAAATATTCACAGATTCCCGATTCAAAAATAAATAAAATATTATGACGATTGTCCAGTAGAAGCTTTATTTACCAACAGTGAAAAAGAAAAAAAATGTTTAAATTCAAAGAAAAAACATTACTGGACAAAAAAAATGATTTTTTTTAAAGTCCCTTATAGGTCTCTTAAAAGCTATATACTTTCCGTCTATTTTATGTTTAAGTAAATTGCAATTATTCACATCGCCAATAAAACAAAAGGGACAAATATATGTCTATGGTAAGCTAACTTTCATTTTGATAAACATAATTTAGTGTGTCGACACAAGTGGTAAAAATCAAATAGAGTAAAAATGTGCAAGAAAAATTACCCCGATGTGATAATCATCAAGTGGAAATTTAACTTAAGAAAAATTCAGGTGAGATCAGGTGCACCAGTAGAGTGAGCGTCTCCTGCTTCTTATAAGACACCCTCCATGTTGAACATGTCAAATTTGGTAGCTTCGGTATTTTTTTTATTTATACAACGTTAATTTTGCATTACTGTCGGTGACATCACTGGTTCATATTATCTTTAATTTCTTAATTTTCATCAGTTGCATAATAAACATAATTTAACTTGCATCCATCATAAATAGTGTTATAAATTTGTGTAATCTTATCTCTAACGCATTTAGGCGTTTTCAGTCTATATAACGACAGACCAACTTCCTGTTTCCTCATTTGGAGACAATCTATCGTGATTTTGATAAGTTGCCATAACTATGTATACTTCTGGAGGAGAGAGATAAGATATTAAATCATTTAAGCTTTCTAGCAAATAAGATCAAAAATTCTATTTTAACATCAATTTTTTTTAAATGAAAAATTAATAGCATTTGTGCAAATACGTTTTCCTTATTACATACAGATTTGAACAAAAAAAACAGAATATTTCATTAGTCACCGTTTTGTTATTTTAACAAGGGAGAAATGCATATCTTATATTACCTTTGCAGCTACTATTAGAAAATACTAAAAATGGTTATATTTCTTAGTATCCTTGAACTATACGTAGGTGAATAATAAACTTAATATGCAAATACAGACAGCTTATAAATCATTTTGGGTAGCAGATAAAAGAAAAATTCATACCCCAATATACAAATTTTCGAAATAACATAGTTTTTGTCGAGTTATGGAATATGTGTAAACGTTCATTGAAAAAAAAATCAACAAATAAAATTATGATAAAAATCAATCTGAATTTTATTATTATTCTATTTATTTACGTTTTTATTCATTTAACGTTTAATCATTGGTTTTAATATTTTTTTTTTAAGTTTTGAGGCTTGGGGTTACATTTTCCCTTAGCTCTTAAGGCATACGACACAGTTTCGATCTACATTGTAAATCTTCTGAAAATTTGTGTATTGCACAATTTTGATATTTACTTTCCAAATATGAAAAAATATGTATACCTTATCGGACTTATTTTCACCATATAAAGCGTCGAAATTCGCTATAATTGAGCAAAAATTGCAATAACTGCAAATTTCGAGCTAAATTCAAATCGGTGTATCTTTTTTATTTTCAAAGATAGCTAGGTACTTTTTTCTGCAGATTAATATTTAAGGCTTAAATTGTAAAACGACATTATAAATAATTTATTTCCTTCTATAAACATCTAATTTCTAGATGCTTATCTAAACGTTACAGTTCCTAAATCTTAAAGTTCGTACTTTTCGAAAATCTTTTTGTCATAGTTCTCACATTGATTTTTCCCTAAATTTCACATATCTGGTAGGCCTCATACCAAGGAATTCAAATATGAAATAAAAAATACGAGTTAACGTGTTGTTTTTTTTTCGAGATAAAGCTTAAAAACCTCTCAAAAATCAAATTCCACGTCCATTTTCGCGGGAAAGCGTCATTGACGTTATTGCGTATCTTTTAACGCTTCTGCTCAAGCTATACGTCAATGATTGATAATGACAGATTTCTCCATATTTATTTTGTTTTGTGTCAATATACAAATTTTGTACTTGTTACGGATTATAAATATAATTCATAATACCGGTTGCGGATTTAGACGGGGAGAAAAGAGTGTGTGTCCCCTAAAAACAAGGAAAACGTCAATTTTTAGGGTAAAATCTAGGGTTTGGTCAATTAAATTCCTTGCTTCGCTTCGCTCGGTTATTTTTTCCTTCGATTATGCCCCTTCTTACTTCAAACCCTGGATCCACTCCTTGAGTGCATAAGGTTTCCGTTATTTTATTTTGTTTGTGAAAACAAAAAGAGTAAATAAAAATAAAAATAAACAAGTAATAACTGTGTTCGCAAGCGAAACACAAAAGTCTCCTAAACGAACTCCCATATCGGACTTCAACGCATTACGAGACACCTTCAAGAAAAAATTTGGGCAGGGATTCCCCTTATAACCTATGTAAAACAGATCTCAAAATTCCTCTTTTTTTATTAGAAAACCTGTTTTCCAAAAAAATATGTTTTTGGTTTTCTTTCCATGGCAACAAAGTGCTCTTTTGTCCATTACATCCAATTTGAGACACTTTCCAAAAAAAAAATTGGGCAGGGGTTCCCCTTATAGGCTATGTAATATATCTTTCTCAAATTCCTTGTTTTTTTATCAGAAAACTCAATTTTTCAACAAAAAATCTACTTCTGGTTTTCTTTCCATGGCAACCAAGTGCTCTTTTGTCCATTGCAACCAATTTCAGACCCTTTCCAAAAAAATTTGGGCAGGGAGGGGTTCCCCTTATAACCTATTTAATACATAATTCTCAATATTCCCTTTTTTTTATCAGAAAACTCTATTTTTCAACAAAAAATATGTTTCTGGTTTTGTTTCCATGGCAACAAAGTGCTCTTTTGTCCATTACATCAAATTTCAGACCCTTTCAAAAAAATTTGGCAGGGGTTCCCCTTATAAGCTATGTAATATATATTTCTCAAAATTCCTATTTTTTATCAGAAAACTCAATTTTTCAACAAAAAATATCTTTTTGGTTTTCTTTCCATGGCAACCAAGTGCTCTTTTGTCCATTACAACCAATCTGAGACCCTTTCCAAAAAACATTTTGGCAGGGGTTCCCCTTATAAGCTATGTAATATATATTTCTCAAAATTCCTTATTTTTTATCAGAAAACTCAATTTTTTCAAGCAAAAATATGCTTCTGGTTTTGTTTCCATGGTAACCAAGTGCTCTTTTTTTCAATTGCAGCCAATTTCAGACCCTTTCCCAAAAAAAATTTGGGCAGGGGTTCCCCTTATAATCTAAGAAATACATATTGCTGTAATTAAAATACTTTTATCAACAGAAACTACTATTTTCCCAAAATGTCCATTTTTGGTATGCTTTCCATAGCAACGGTAGTTATTTTGAAATTTCCAATGCTGCGGAACCCTGCCATCCATGACCCTCAACTTTCCCATGAAGGTTCATGGAGCTAGTGTTTCTAGTTTTTGAGAAACAGTGAAAAATATGATGAAAATCATTCAAAATTTCATTTCCCCATAGGGTTACTATAGGACTACCCCACCCCTTTTTAATACCCCCAAAAGTACCCTTAATGGATCCCCCTTTGAAAAATTGTTGATGATTGCAAATCTAGGTACATAGGGCTAATATGCTACCAAGTTTGAAACTTCTGGGTACAATGGTTTCTGAGATCTGCTGCGGACAAGTTCATTAGGACGAGAATAAAGAAAGATGGAAG
Source organism: Modiolus philippinarum (assembly GCA_002080025.1). NCBI lineage: Eukaryota > Metazoa > Mollusca > Bivalvia > Mytilida > Modiolidae > Modiolus > Modiolus philippinarum. Next base: position 58,599 of record MJUU01018509.1, on the reverse strand, counting down.
AATAATAATAATAACAAGTAATAACTGTGTTCGCAAGCGAAACACAAAAGTCTCCCAAACGAACTCCCATATCGGATACCAAGGCATTACGAGACTCCCTTTTGAAAAAAAATTTGGGTAGCGGTTTCCCCTCATAACCTATGTAAAACCTGATTTTCACCAAAAATATGCTTTTGGTTTTGTTTCCATGGCAACCAAATGCTCTTTTGTCCATTACATCCAATTTCAGATCTCTTTCCAAAGAAAATTTGGGCAGGGGTTCCCCTTATAACTTATTTAATACATATTTCTCAAAATTCCTTTTTTTATGAGAAAACTCAATTTTTCAACAAAAAATTACGTTTCAGGTTTTGTTTCCATGGCAACAAAGTGCCCTTTTGTCCATTACACTTATTTTCAGACCCTTTCCAAAAAAATTTGGGCAGGGCTTCCCCTTATAACCTAAGTAATGCACATTGATGTTATTAAAATACTATTATCAACAGAAACTACTATTTTCCCAAAATTTCCATTTTTTGGTATGGTTTCCATGGCAACAGTAGTAATTATGAAATTACCAATGCTGTGGAACCCTTTCTTACATGACCCTAACCTTTCTGATGAAGTTTCATGGAGCTAGTGTTAATAGTTTCTGAGAAACAGTGAAAAAAATGGTGAAAAACTTTCAAATTTCAATTTCCCATAGGGTTACTATAGGACTACCCCACCCCTTTTTGATACCCCCAAAAGTACCCTTAATGGACCCCCTTTTGAAAAATTTTTGACGATTGCACATCTAGATACATGGGTTAATAGTATGCCAAGTTTGAAACCTCTAGGTCTCATGGTCTATGAGATTTGCTTCGGACAAGTTCATTTGCGACGAGAAGAAAGAAAGATGGAAGAATAATAATAATAATAAGTGATAACTGTGTTCGCAAGTGAAACACAAAAGTCTCCCAAACGAACTCTCATATCGGACTTCAAGGCATTACGTGACTCCTTCAAGAAAAAAATTGGGCAGGGATTCCCACTATAACCTATGTAATACATATCTCAAAATTCCTCCTTTTTTACCAGAAAACCTGATTGTCCAAAAAAATATGTTTCTGGTTTTGCTTCCATGGCAACAAAGTGCTCTTTTGTCCATTACATCCAATTTCAGCCCTTTCCAAAAAAATTGGGCAGGTTTCCCCTTTTAGGCTAGGTAATATATATTTCTCAAAATTCCTTTTTTTTATCAGAAAACTCACTTTTTCAACAAAAAATATGCTTCTGGTTTTCTTTCCATGGCAACCAAGTGCTCTTTTGTCCATTGCAACCAATCTCAGACCCTTTCCAAAAAAAAATTTGGGCAGGGGTTCCCCTTATATATTCAATACATATTTCTCCAAATTCCTTTTTATCAGAAAACTCAATTTTTCAGCAAAAAATATGTTTCTGGTTTTGTTTCCATGGCAACAAAGTGCTCTTTTGTCCATTACATCCAATTTCAGACACTTTCCAAAAAAAATTTGGGCAGGGGTTCCCCTTATAACCTATTTCTCAATATACATATTTCTCAAAATTTCTTTTTTTTATCAAAAAACTCAATTTTTCAACAAAAAATATGTTTCTGGTTTTCTATCCACGGCAACAAAGTGCTCTTTTGTCCATTGCAACCAATTTCAGACCCTTTCCAAAAAAAA
>MJUU01018509.1:29451-56143 GCA_002080025.1 Modiolus philippinarum | reverse complement strand
TAAAACAAAATAAAGGAGTGAGTGTATTTTGTAATTTTGTACTTGGTTCTATACGAGATAGTTCTATACGAGATTTTCAATAAATGCATAGACAGATCAATAGAGGGGCTTTGGGTCGGAACGTCCCTTTTCCGAAAAAATATTTATTTTTTTTACAGAACAAATGCGATGAAAATCAACAAAAGCAAAAAATAATAGAATAAAACGGCCTGGAACCCATGGTCCCCCTCTGGCGCAGCGGTGAAAAGATCTACATTTCTCATCCACTAAGTCTTTGTTGATTTTCTCAAAAATTGCATTGCACCATTAACACTAAATAGAAGAAAACAGATAAACAGAGAGGTACTGAATTACCTACGTACAAAACACGCATTAACAAATAACTAAATACCGAAGCATTAACAAATGAGATTTTCTGATGACTGGATTACCAAGAAAAAATATTTAGTGCTCTGAAATATTTAGTGATTGTCTGTTGGCAGAGATAATATGGGTATAGCCATATCTTAATTGACAAAACATTTATCAAATTCGGAAAACCTAGGGAGTATCTAGATTGTGCAAAGCAATGTCCCTAGCGGATTGACGTGTTCATTTTAAGCCTCAGTTCGCAGTTACCCTGTTTTCATATATGTGATTGTTTTCTTTAGGGTGATAAGACATGCATTTAAGAAATTGAAGCAGAAGAAAACTGAAAAAGTCTGGAACCCATTAAAAATGAAAAAAGCCGAAATATTTCACAATTCTTTGAAATTCGACCTTCTTTGATCTGCAGATGTATGACGTGATACAATTATAACGTCATTTTCGCAGAATGTTCAAACTATGACGTTACTTTATTGTAGCGTTTTTAACGACTGTAAATGTGGCGTATGACCTTACTAGGACTGGTAAATGCGAATATAAAAAATACTGCAAGTTTGCACCCTTACATTCATGGAATTTGAACATTCATTTTTTTTTTCGTTGGAGTACCTAATTATTTGTCCATGGTATAACAGACTTGACATAAATAAACTTCGACATAAAATATTTGTTTGTTGCTGTATGTGATCATAAGGTAGGCGAGGCTTCACTTGCAAAGAAATTACAGGGGATATACAAGTACGACGTCTTGGTGTCGACGGAACGTTTAAAGATACAATGGAAACATTCAGTGTGGCATGTTGTGCCGTGACCGATTGAAACGATAAAAATAAGGAATGAAGAGTCGGTATTGTCATTATGTTCTATAAACTAAATATAAAGTTTGGCAGGAATAGAGAGACTTTGACTTTATACTTTTCACACACTTTACGTATACAAACAAGACCGGATTTTAGTCCAGTATTTTGTCAATAATGTAAGGCCTGTATATTTCCATTTAATGAAAAAGCAAAGATGAAGAACAACAATAAAAGCGTTGTTCCTTTGCTTGTTTTTACCATGTATTTGTAGAGACTTTGTCTCATGTGCATTTAATCTATATCCTTTCATTCACCATTTACGACTGGAGTTTGTCTCTCCTGCAGTGTGGAGTCCGTAAAACGATTCCCCGTGCGAGAGATGTATGCTCTCTATATATTTCAGTTATGGCGTACTTGTGCGTGAGAGAATTTCTCATATGGATATACTATACATACTTTCAAATTTTGGCATATATTTGTAATTAAGAAATGTAATTCTGACCACCTGTTAAAAGTGCCCACATCTCACTATTTTATAACGCCAAGTTTTCGTACATTCGACTTGATGAGTGCCCTGTGTTTGTCTATATGTTGTAATTGTCCACTAGCTTAAGACGCTAGTGTTTTTGTCGGGCAAAGGATGACAGTGATTGTAAGAGCACTTTGCCAGTTTAATTAATGTTTGTTGACAATCCCGCACCCATGACCAATGAAGACATGGATGTAGCGTTGCTCGACAATTAGCAAAGAATTCCGCTTAAACCGGTGCTAGGGGCCGTCTTGAACTTACTATGAGGTATGAGCAAAGCTCATTGTTGAAGGCCTCATGGTGACTTCAAGATGAAGAACAACAATAAAAGCGTTGTTCCTTTGCTTGTATTTTACCATGTATTTGTAGAGACTTTGTCTCATGTGCATTTACTCCATATCCTTTCATTCACCATTTTATTCAATGTTTTTTTTTCAAATGAGGTTAATTACAAAAAAGTGTTCCCTGCTGTCGGATAGAAAATCAGTTATCTCTGCAAAGGCCATTTCTACATCTCATTACTATACAGCTCTGCTTAGTTTGCTTCAAAGTGTAAGAGGAAATGTCAGAAATACGTATTCCACATACATACTTGGAGAAATTGTGCAGTCTTTGTTGATGACCTTAAGTACACCATTTCCACATAGTTTGAAGCAGCTAACAAAAATAGTTTCAAAACGAAAAGTTTCGTGCAAACTGCTTCAGCTTCAATAAAAAATGAGAATACTATTGTTTAGATTGATTGATTAGTTACATACTAATTTTTGGAGAGCTCCTATGTTGTTTGATTGATAAAAAAAAGTACCAATTGTTTACACATTGTCTTGACATGGAGTTATCAAATTTGGATTTTTAAAGATCTAATGGAGGTAATAACAAAATTACCGAACAGACTTATCAAGAGCCAAAGTCCCTAAGTCAAAAAGACAAAGCAAATGGAAACAACCGCAACTGTCGACCGCAATAGTCCTTACTGGATCAGGTCGATAAAGTCATTTATTGTAGCTCGAATGAGGCACCTAAAGACAACCATGAGCCCCAGTTCAAAAATTCGATGAAAAAACATTGTCCTTCCTCCATGACAATTATGTCATCGTACCAGCTGACAAGGCCCAAAACAACATCATATTTATCTGCAAAAGACACTACATTGACTGCTTAGTGAATTAGAAGGGCATTGACAATTCATTTGGCAACCCCACATACAAACTCTTCACCATACCAAGGGAGGACATACTAAACAATCACAAATCAGAATTGTCTTCCTTTGGTATCACTTTGAATGAAGAGAACAACAACTTGCCTTGTATCTACTGGGTACCTAAATTACATAGATGCCCTTACTAACAGAGATACATTGATGGGTCTGCCAAATGCACAACAAAACCCCTTTCCAAGCTCCTCACCTCATTACTTACTGCAGTCAAAGATGGCCTCAAGATATATAGTGATAAAGTATACTCAACAAGTGGAGTGAATCAGATGTGGATTCTCAAAACTCAAAAGACTTGTTAGAATATCTATCTTCAACTGAACTCAACCACTGCAACAGTGTCAAAACATTTGATTTTTCTACTCTTTATACAACTCTTCCACACGATAAGCTAAAGTCAGTACTCCGGGATTTAATACATCAGTCTTTCTGTACTAAAAAAGGTTAAAGAAGATATTCATAGTTGGTGATAGGTAAAGATTGGGCCTATTTTGTTAAACATCACACTGAATTCACAAAAAGTATACAGAAGAGGATGTCATTGCAATGCTGGAATTCTTGGTTGATAACATATTTGTAGAATTTGGAGGACTAGTTTTCCAGCAGACAATAGGGATACCTATGGGGACTAATTGTGCGCCACTTTTAGCAGATTTGTTTCTTTATTCGTATGAAGCCAGGTTCATACAAGGGCTAGTTCAGAAAAAAGACAACAAGCTACCCAAATCCTTTAATTTCAGTTTCCGTTATAGAGATGATGTTCTTTCATTGAACAATCCTCAATTTAAGGATAACCTTCATCATATACCCAAATGAACTCGAAATTAAAGAGACCACTGATACACGATCATCAGCATCATACCTAGACCTATACCTCTACATTGACAACTCTGGACGTCTGAAAACAAAACTTTACGACAAGCGTGATGATTTCGACTTTCCAATAGTGAACTTCCCGTTTTTCAGCAGTAATATTCCCACTTTTCCGGCATATGGCGTGTACATTTCACAACTCATTCGCTATTGTCGTGCCTGTAGTTTGTACAGCGATTTTGTCAATAGAGCGAAATTACTGTCTCCAAAACTTATACATCAAGGGTATGATCAGTCACAATGCAATTGTCACTTCAGAAGTTTTACGGTCGTCACCACGATTTGACAAACCATTACAATGTTTCTGTTTCACAAATGAGAACAGATATCTTCGAGTTTGTTACCGGACTGACTAACACCGACTGTGACAAAATCGGACTTTTCACCGGCTGTGTGACGGGTGCCCCGCGTGGAGCAGATCATGCATACCTTTCCGGAACACCTGATGATACTCCTAGTTTTCAGTTGGAGTTCACACTGTCAGTGCTTTAGTTGTTTGTGCTGTCTTGTATATCATGCTGTCATTTTTTAGTTTTGTCTTCGTTAATTATGTTTGTAGTACCGATTTGTCCTTGTTATTGTATGAATACTTAATAGATTAAAAGAAGCTTTTCCAGCTTTTACCTTGGTACTGTATGAGGGTTTGAGTAGTAACACGTACCAAGTATTTCATTTGGTTTTGTCTAAGGGTTAGAAAATGACATTAACCAAACAGCCTGCAATTGCAACCGAACAAACCTTTCCCCTTTATATTCTGGCTGGCTGTGTGACGGGTGCCATGCGTGGAACAGATCATGCTTACCCTTCCGGAGCACCTGATGATACCTCAGTTTTTATAGGGGGCTTTAGTTTTGTGGCGTTTTTTGTTTATTTTTGTTTGTTTGTTATGTCTTTGTCATACTGTCTTAATTCGTGTTGCTGTGAATTGCCGTGATTTTGGATTTATGATTTTAGAATTTCCCCTTTCCTCGTTCTTGCTTCGTCATTTGTTTGCCGATGTATTGGTACAGCCATTTCAAAAGAAATTGTGTTTTAAACCGGATTTATAGCGCGTCAAACATTCCTTTCCCGTTTTGTGTAAAAACTCAAAAGCATTTGCTTTTGAACGGTTGTAGACAGTTAAAAGAACATTAAGATCAAAACAGATTCATCAAGTTAACTGTTATGTACAGAACTCTGCCAAAATAAATTCATTTGTATTTTCATACTTTAGATGAAATATTCAGCCATTGAACTGACCACTTAACTATAATTTTGACGAATTTTGACATTTATTTTAGGGTTTGTTTAAATATATTACATAGAACATCCACGACCAAACTAAACTTAATGCTATCCTGAATTTGTTCACTCAAAACAAAAAAAAAATGTAATGGTATATTTCGAGTAATAATATCTTTCTACCCACTAACTAGATCAGTAGTCGCCCCGACATTAATGCTCTACTTAGTATTATCTGTTTTTATAGAAAAAACGTTTTTGTGTATTTCACTGACACTTAAAGGCCACAAAACAAATCTCCAGGATTCACATGTTTTCTGCTAATTTGATAGTAAAATGTTTTGGATATTTTAAAAAGCATATAATCGGAAAAATATTTCACATATATATCACTATGAACATTTACATTTTACATTTTATGTGACCCCTATTTTGCATTTTTATTTTTTAAGTGTGTTAAAAGAGCTAACTTACAAGTAAAGTTGAATGAAAAATATATGGTACCGGGAATTTTGTGTAATCAGGGATTACCTGTAATCCTTTAAAATCAGTAAATAAGTGTTTTCAATAAATTGCTTATAGAAAACGTTAAATCCCTGATTTCTACCATTGATTACATACGATTTTTTGAATATTTACACGTTTCCCTGACCAAAAAATCCAAATAAAAAATTCCAAATGGTTTACATAGTTGCTTATTAATTAATTAAGGATTAATTGTAATTTCAAAAGAAATTTTACACCAAATTTTATAGTAAGTTAGAACCGAACCGTCAATCTAAAACGAATGATCAAAGGATAATGCATGGCAACTTCAGAAAAACAAAGAAACAAAGACATAACATGAATGGTGAATACAAAGATATGGAGTAAATGCACATGAGACAAAGTCTCTACAAATACTTGGTAAAAAACAAGCAAAGGAACAACGCTTTTATTGTTGTTCTTCATCTTGAAGTCACCATGAGGCCTTCAACAATGAGCTTTGCTCATACCTCATAGTAAGTTCAAGACGGCCCCTAGCACCGTTGTAAGCGGAATTGTTTGCTAATTGTCGAGCAACGCTACATCCATGTCTTTCTTGGTCATGGGTGCGGGATTGAGTACGACACAGAAAAGAAAATGAAGACATCCCGAGTTCCTATTGTTGTCTATGTTTGTCTTTTGTCATTTTACTGTTTTTCTTGTGCGGTTCCCTGGTGAATTGTTGCATGTGATTGTGATGATCGGCCATTATAAGTGTTTTCTGTTCTCCTTTCTTCATTAGATACGCACATATAAAGATTAACAACACGGTCCAAATAAAACCATGGGTGAGATCAGGTGCACCGGCAGAGTAAGCATCGCCGGCTTCTTATAAGACACGCGTCGTGTTGAACATGTCAAATCCTGTAGAGGAAACAACAATTAAGCTTTAAAAGGGAAATTTCGGTTAGTTCTCTTAGTTCTTATAGTTCAGTAATACGAACTATACATCTTTACATATCTCTTAATAATTTAATATGAAACTAACAAGTTTCAGAGTATACTTATCCTTAAACTACCTTTCAGTATAAATCAGGGATTACTTTGGGATTTGATGATGATGATGGACTGAAGGCCATTAGGCGGAGGACGTACTCGACCGCCAATTGGGGTCCCTATACGAAGATGATTTTCAGCAATTCTAACATCACGTATCCAATTTACAAGTAGGAAAAAGGCTAAAGTCAGCTTCTGCTGCTTTCCCACTTGATATAAAAAAAAATCTAAAATGCAGACATTATAAAAACTCAGAAAAAGGAAATTTGCAATCTTAAGCCCAGGCCATCTGGCTATTGACAGGATTGTCAATCTTTAGCCCAGGCCATCTGGCTATTGACAGGATTGTCAATCTTTAGCCCAGGCCATCTGGCTATTGACAGGATCAAATTTGCCATCAATTCGCATCTGTCGTCTGTCGCCTTTCTATCCAGCGAAAACATTTCATTCAAAGATCTTCACTTCTGGTGCTTTTTGGCCAGTGGGAACGCAAATTGACCACAATAGTCCTTTGGTGATCCCTGCATAAACTGGGATTTTCAGGTCCGCGCTACATTTAAGATTAATGTATATTGGTTTGAATGAAAGCAACGAAATACCTGTTTTCCTATAACTTCATAAGAAATAACTTCTAAATAAAGACAAATAACTAAATACCGAAGTTACTGTAAATTTCAATTCTGCATATGCGCATTTCGACAAGCGATTATTAAAACCTAAAAAGATAATCAAATAGGATGCAAAGATTACACACACATTCACTAAATAGAAAAAAATAACAAGGATGAATGAAATACATGCAATGTAGATATACTGCGGTAAATATGGATAACACGAATAATAGAGTGTAATCAATGTTATCCCTTCTCCAAAGGTTTAAGAAGAATTAAGATCTTCTACTGCTATTAAAACATAAGTATGATTTTTACTTCCATGACTCTTAATGTTGATCAAATTTGCAATCTCCCTTCTTGCAAGCCTCCAATGACATCACTGTTAGGGTTATACCCAGTTCGCAATCCAAGACATATTTTATGATTCATTTTTAAAATGCCAACATACAACAATGAATTTTTTTAATTCCGGTTCCTTGCTATAGAGGTTATATTCAATATGCTCCGTTGAGTACGTGAATATAATTAATGCAATGAAAATAACGCAACAATCTCACAACTTCTTGACGGAAACGATGTATTTGGGATTCTCTACAAAGCTGATGTCATGTATCCTCTATTAACTGATATCATAGAACTTTTGACTCTCTACGAACTCTCTTCCTGTGTAGCAAATCCATAGTCAATAATCGTTTGATCATTTCTGATCAATAATTGAAAAGTCCGCGTATAGGAGTTAAAAGTCTTTATGTTTTAAGGAAGTACTTGGTACTTCAGATATGAATATTACACTCTCTTCAATATGACAATGACATGATAATACAGAGATAATGAATCATTGTCAGATGTTGTCATTGGTTGGGGCAATATTTATGTCTTCTATAGAATTTCAGGGTAGCAGCTGTCAAACACAAACAATGTCCAAAAACTTCTCTATTTCCCCCATTTCTTTTGCATATTAGTCATGCTCAAAGCACAAAGCAAAATAGTATAAATAAGAGAAACAAGCTGATCTTATTCATAATAAATCATACAAAGCTTGTATCAGTTTTATAACTCAAAAATAAGCAGACCATATTCATACTAAATCATAGCAAAAGTTAGAGAATGGTAAGAAATGAATTTATACAATAGTTCTTTATATGTAGATATATACAGGTTATGTAGATATATATGAAAAAGAAAGGAAATGGGGTAAATGTAAATGAGACAACATCCCATATCCAGTTAAAACGACCCAAAACAAAGCATCTAGGGGTCACCGTACGGTCTTCAACACAGTGAGGAACCTCACCATATAGCAAGCCCTAAATGACTCCAAAGAGGTAAAAAAGTGAATATATTAATGGAAACAAACCACATCCAATAACCCAAATATAAAGAAACTAAAATTTTATAAGGAGATAAGGACAAGCCAATAAACAACATATTCCTGAATTGGGACAGGCGCAAAAATGCTGTCGGGTTAAACTCGTTTTCTTGGACCCAAACCCTCCCCTATGTGTGGTGAATGGCTAAAAAATAAATACACTATAAGACTCACAGTAAAAATCAAACTAGAAAAAAGTCCATCTTTTCTAGACGAGTACCCTTACAATGAGTTACATAAAACATGAAGACAATACACAAGGGTACCGTCCGGACAAAAGCTCGCAGTTACTGACATTTAGCTAAGAACATAATTTCCGTTGACTATGATATCAAGCCTTTTTACATATCAAACTTCAATTGAAATACTTCTTAATAGATTTCGTGTAACAACATCAATAATTATGAAAGAAGAACATGATATTGTACAATGCCAAATACTGCCAATATGAAAAATTGTTTAAATTTAGTTGTGGTGTAAAGCATTTAGGAGATGTTCAATATTTTTGCCAACAAAAACCAGAAGTAAAGATTTAACAACAATGCTGTATTTATATCCTTTATGAATAAGTTTTGTAAATGATATTTCCATAGAAGTTTGGTTGTGAAATGCCCTATTGTATAAGAGCCCTGCATGTAGAACCAAATTTTCTTAATAATTCAATCTATCTATGATAAAATTTAGAGAATGTTTTTATCGATTTATGATATCTAATACAGGTACTTTTAGATACAGTCTCTATGAGTTTTTAAGAATCATAATCTGGATTGATCATTCAATTCATAATCTGGTTATGTATTTTTAAGCGATTACACAAATAACTCCGAACTTTTGAATTTGAAATATAGCAGTTATTATTACCGTAATTTTCGTGCATTAAAAAAACATTAAAATCCTTTTTTTTTATCTGGAACCTTAGATGATTGATATAAAGGCATGTCCCTGCATAAGCAATGTTTACTAGTATAGGTACTCCAGCAAAGAATTTGTTGTAAAATTTTTTAACTAAGAGTATCTCGTTCGTGCATAACTCTGTCCACAGCTGATTATGGATTTTTATTTACATCTGTTAGGTTATTTTTACCCTTATTTCGGTTGAAAGTCTTCCAAATGTCTGGATTTCATCTACATCGAATAGACATACTGAGTTGTCAAAATGGGTATATCAGGAAACCAAATCTACCGTAAATTCCATACTTTGTTATTAATGGAAGGGATTATTATATTGCCATTTTACCCTCATTAATCACTTTCGGTCCCATATTTCAATCCCAGCAAACATGAGGACTTAAATATGTATTCATTGGCCGATGTAATTATATCACAAAGGATTTTTTTTAATCTTAAGAAGCTTCTTCACTAGCACTACCAATATGAGAAAAGATAGAAATATAAATTTTCCAAAGAAAAAATTCAATAACTTTATAGTTGTTGCAAGGAAGCTGGAATGACATAAAATGTTTAAAGTCAAAATGAGAAAAATATTCCTTCATGTGATAATCAACAATTGGAAATGTCGGTTGTAATGAAAATCAAAGTTTTTTGCAAAAAGGAAAGAAAAGTGTTTCAGTTTTTCGTGGGTCGGCATTCTCGGTTACATCGTCACAAGCAGTAAAAGGATGAAATTCTCCTGGGTACAAAAAACAGGATATGGCCGGGAACTACAATCACATGCCACAATTAACAAGCGAACTGCACTAGAAAACCAATAATGAAAACAAGAGACAAACATAAATAACGTAATAAAAACATTAAAAAAACATATTACTACATAATAGTAGTAGGCACAGTATAGTTAATATATATTGTATTATTATATAATAAGAAAAGTTTCTTAAATATTTGTTATATATATTCATTTAACAAATATCTAAGTATTTAAGTGACATGCTTTCTTACTTTCTGCAAGTCTTTGGGTTCTTAAACAAACTCATGATATATTATATTCATTCTGAAAATTAATTTGATTTTTAAATCAAAAACTTAAAAAAGTTAAAATGATACAAATTTACAAAAGTTAATATTTTATATATAAACAATATGAGATACTGAAAATATGGAAATATGTCAACTCGCAACATAAAACATAAAGTTTGCATAACTATCAATGACAGCATGCCAACTTAACACGTTGAAATTATCTCGACTATGACACATCCGGCTTGGTTTACCAAATTTCTGTTTCGTTATTTGAACTCAGCTATCGTGACTTTGATAAGTTATAAAAACATTGCATACGGCAATTAATAAAGTTCTAAAGGAAAACCAATAAGGCTAAAAGGATCTAAATAAATCTGGCTATCAAACTAAATAAATAACAAAATACCGAAGTTACTGTTTGTTTATTTCTTGCATATGTGCATTTCGACAACTTCGACAACTTATGAGTCATCAGTACAGATCAACCCAAAACATTTGGAAGTCCATTAACCGAAAAACATGTAAAAGCTGATAGAGAACAAATAACCAAAATGATCTGAATAGAAAAGCCAAAATTCAGCTAAGAACAGAGCTGTGCATGAGGAAGATACTAATTAGTTTAAAACAAAATTTTGTAAAATTTTGTTAAACGATTGTTTTTTAACATCACGTTTAAATACGTAAAATTAATAGCTTTAGTGAAAATTCCCTCCTAATTATCCTTAAAGATTTGAGAAATCTTGACAAGGGAGACAATACATTATTACCCTGATATATACAATTTTGTAAATGAACATTTGGTTATAGTTCCTAGTGTTGATTGAACTATAGGTCAATTAATGATAAACCAAATATGCTATAGACATTGTTTCTACAATAAACTCAATATATTGATAGTTTCTACAATATACTTATTTAACTAACAATAAAGGGATATGGAGTAAATGAAAATGAGACAAAATCTCTACAAATACATGGTAAACCCAAGCAATGGAACAACGCTTTTATTGTTGTTTTTCATCTTGAAGTCACCATGAGGCCTTCAACAATGAGCATTGCTCATACCTCATAGCAAGTTCAAGACGGCCCCTAGCACCAGTTTGAGCGGATTTCATTGTTAAACTTTCTTGATAAGCCATGCACACAATAAACAAATTTTCGAAGTAATATAGTAGGGAAAAGGTTGAGGGATATTGTGTAAATGTTAATTTAAACAAGCTTTTCAAACTTGTATTTATCTATCCATTTTTCCGCTCTGGTCGTAAGTCCTGATGCTGGGAGTTAACAATTATTCATTCTTGCGTTAATTATTTTCATCAATTTATTTACAGAACTTTTATTTCTTATTCTTGGAATTAGTAATTTTTGGGTGTGTTTTGGTGCGAAGTATACCAACAAGACAGTCTAATCAATATTCAAGCGTACACAGAGTAGAACGATCATCTCATGTTTGTCCGTGGCATTACAGACTTGATATAAATGAATTTCGACGTCCAAAATCGATGTTTGTCGCTGTATGTACTCATTCAGTGAGTGAAGGCTTCACATGTAAAGAAATTACACGAGATATACAAGTGCGACGTCTTGGCATGGACAGAAAATTTAAAACAACAATGGAAACAATCAGTGTGGCATGTGGTGCCGTGACCAACTGATTCACAGAATCTAGAGTATGATGTGTCGATAATGTCATAATATACTTCATAAAGTATACAAGTAAACTCCTGTAAACAGCCTGTATGTGTATGAATGTGATAATTTATTGTACACTTGAAATGAATGGTTTTTTTTATTTGTATACAGACAGTACTGACACAAATAAAGAGACTTTTTTTTAATCTTTGACTTTATAATTTTTCACGCACTTTACTTTTTTAAATTAGACCGGAGTAACGTCTAGCATTATGTCAATAATACAAGGTCTATCTATTTCAATTCAATGAAAAAACAAAGATGAAGACCAACAAATAAAGCGTCGTTATATTGCTTGTTTTAAAATGTATTTGCAGAGACTATGTCTCATGTGCATTTACTCCATATCCTTCCATTGTTTACCTATGCCATGTACTGATTTAAGAAGTTCTGTATAATTCGATTTCATGAATATCCCCAAAGATTCTTGATTATTTCATAAAGACAAATTTAAACAGACAATGAAAAGATTTGGAGTAAATGCACATGATATAGTCTTTACAAATTCATGATTAAACCAAGCAACGAAGCAATGCTTTTATTGTTGTTCGTCAACTTAAAACCACCATGAGGCATTCAGTAATTAGCTATGTTCATACTTCAAGACGGTCTCTATCACCGGTTTGAGCGGAATTCACTGCTGAATTTCTAGCAACGATACATCCATGTATCTTCTATTTTATACTGTTCATGGACACAGGGTTGTCAACAAACATAAAATTAACTGGCAAAGTGTTCTTACAACTGCTTTCATCCGTTGCTCGACAAAATGACTCATAGACGACAATTAAAATATAAAGGAACCCCAGAGCACTCATCGAGTAAATTGCCAGAAAATTTGGCATAGTACAACAATTAAATTTGGGCACTATAAACAGAAGAGTGGGAACAAAATTTGAAAATGCAAAGAAAAATTAAACGCCAAAATTTTAAAGTATGACAATTTATCCATATGATATATTCTCTCAAGAATAAGTGCATCATAAATGAAATGTTAAAAGAGCATACATCTCTCGCACGGGGAAATCTTTTTACGGACTCTACCCCACAGGAGAGATAAACCCCAGCCTGAAATAACAATAAAAGGAGATTGAGTAAATGCGAATGCGACAATGTTTCTGCAAATATATAATCAAAACAAGACATGGAACAATGCTTTTACGGAGAGGGTTCCCGAAGAAACCTCCATATGATAGAAATTCAACCTAGACTTCTCCAGCTTGCTTCATATAACCTCTGAAAAACTGAAAATTAAGATTAAGTATAAAACCTGTTATGCCCTATGCTGGTTATAGATCACTCAAAAAAATTCAGCCAACGTACGATGCCAAAAGTGTCTATAAACTATCCTTTTCTAAATTCCTTTATATGACTTTTTCATTTGATGTGACTTCATGATAATCGACGAATCAATCATTTGTATATTTCAAAATTTTGTGAAAACTTTAATATTGAACGGATACAGTTCTATCCTGCCTAAAAACCTGAAGATGAAGGACACTAAGAATCATTAATAAAAAAGCCCAAAAGACTGGGCCTGCATCAATATCGACATATACTTAGCAAATTAAAAACCTCTGCCTACTTTCTAATAAAAATAAGAACACATTTTAATCTTATAAGTAACAATGAGACAAATGTATTCCCAAAAATGTTCAAGTATATTTGCATATTTTTATAAGCGCTATTCTGGATCACCAGAAACAAATTAATGTAGAACAGAAAAGAATTAAAGACATAGCGTGGAAAACGCTGAAAACTTTTCTGTCAATCAGGAAAATAGTTTCAAAGTGCTTGCACAATAGTTTTTAGAAGTGAAACGGGAAAATTGAGGAAAATAGGTTTGACTTTGGGAAAATTACTCACTTTGTGACCACATAACATCACTTTTATAAATAGTTATATCACATTTCTATTTTTCCGTATCATATTTACTACTTGAATCATAAATTGTTTACATGGAACTCAAACATTTTAAAATGTTTATAAAAATTCATTTTGAACCACCTCTATGGTGATATTTGGTTAGGAGTCGCGTTTTTGGTACCAGAAATACATATTGCAAAATTACTGAAGACAAATCAACATTAAACAATAATGTAAGTTGATTTGTAAGTGCAGAATTCAAACGACATAACCAAGTTTGATTAGGCCTTCCATACATCCTCTTTTTGATATACTTTATCAGTATAATTCAGTAGTTTTAGGGATAATGGAAATGTTTTAACATAGAATTTAGTATTATACAGGTTGTGAACAAATTTTTTACTAATATAAAAAAATAACTAAATACCAAAATTACCTTGAGGTCATTTGAAAAAAAATGTATTATTTTTTAAAAAAAATACTCTTTTGCCGTTCAAAGTATCAAGCGAAATATTTAGATGTTTTCACACAGGGTCCAATGTCAAACTGTATCATACAATGACAGCCATGTTTTTTTCAAAGAAAGGAACAAAATGAGTAACAGTAGAATGCCGAAGGAACAAAGGACACTATTGCATAAATCAGGGTCCAGAGACAAGGCAAAAACTAGAACATCAGAAGACGGAAGACCAAAGACACTTCACAACCACAAAAACACTACAAACACAACAATAAAAACTAAATCACCAACAGTGTGAACTCTAAAAAAAGAGTAACTTCGGGTGCTTCGGAAGGGTAAGCATGTCCTGTCTTGTATACATCACCCGTCACACTGTTAGTAGGTAAATCGCAGATCAGTCAGATTCGACTACGACATTTCATATCTTTGATGTTATGGTGACGGTGACGTATGAGATTTTAAAGTCTATGAAAACTGCAAGTTCCGGTTCCGGTTTTAGTCATATACTTGCAGATTTCATACGGGGGTTATGATATTTTAAAGTCTATGAGATTTTAAAGTATTCAATTTTCGACGGAATTATTTGAAAACCTACTTCTTATATACTTTAACGTTAGTATAGATCAGTGTATGATTATAGGAATCAAATATTACTGGAACTGTTCAAAATATTAACATGACAAACAAACCATAAGCTGTCGAGACAAGAAGTTGACGGGGTTTGTTGGGTTCAATATTTTTTTAAGTAAATTGACAAAAGTGACTATAAAAATGGAAACACAGTAAAATAAAAAAGAGCAAAACTTTTGCAGCAATAAGACAGACACACATTTATAACCAGGCGCAGTATTTCTTTCCTTTACTGGGGGGGGAGGGGGTTCAGGGGCTATAATCTCGTAGAAAATAAATTCAACAAAACAAATTGTAGTTTTTTTATGTTGGTAGAATTATTATTCCTTATTTATTATTACATTGTTTAATCAAAAGTGAAAATTATTTTTCACAACCATTAACTGCCACGATACAAGCAGGGTGATCAGTACAAGGACCATTTATATTGCATATATTGTCACTGGTCAGGATGACAATTGATGACCCAACTTAACTGCAGATAGCTATAAATGGATAACATTATTCATTGCTACTATTACCACAGCTATGAAATTTTCAAACATGTGGGTGATAATGACATTTAATGACATAAGCTGACTACAGATGGCCATAAATGGTCAAAAATATTAATTGAATAAATTATTAGAGCCATGAAATGTGCAAGGAGTGGGTCATAATGACATTTAATGACCAACTTGACCAAAGATAGACATAAATGGTCAAAATAATTAATCGCAACTATTTTAATATCCATGAAATTTGTTATCCTAAGGTTAGAATGACATTTTATGACCAAACTAACACACAGAAAACAATAAATGATCATAATTCTTCAACGCAAGCATTAACACAGCCATTAAAATGCAAGCAGGGAGTCAGAATGACAATTAATGACCCAAGTTGACATACATGGACATAAATAGTCAACATTATTACTCGCAACTATTGACGCAGCCATGAGATATGCAAGTATGGGGGGTCAGAATGACATTTAATGACCCAAGTTGAATACAGATAGCCATAAATAGTCAAACTAATAAATCGCATCTATTAACACAGCCATTAAATATGCAAGTATTGGGGTCAGAATGACATTTAATGACCCAAGTTGTATACAGATAGCCATAAATAGTCAAAATTATTGATCGCAAGTATTGCCACAGCCATTAGATATTCAAGTATGGGGTCCGAATAACATTTAATGACCCAAGTTGACTACAGATAGCCATAAATGATCCTAATTATTCATCCAAACAATTACCAGTGCTATGAGATTTGCAAGCATGGGGTTAGAATGATATTTTATGACCAAACTAACTCATTAATTTCCATTTAAGGCCAGAATTTTCATTGTAATTGTTACCACAGCTATGAAAATTGCGAGCATGGGGTTAAAATGACATTTTTGGAACAAATCAATACACAGATTACCATGAATGATCATAATAAATTGTCACAACTATTTACACAGCTACAAATTTTGCAAGTATTTTATGACCAAACCAGCTCACAGATAACCATTAATTGCCATTATTATTCACAACTATTATCATATCCAATAAATTTGGCCTATTTTTCCACTATTTTCATTGTTAGTCATATTATCTAATTTTTTGGGCCCTAATTTTCCTGCCTGTTTTTAGGTGACTAAACTACCAATAAAGCCATTTGATTGGAGGGGACTTTGAATGTTCCTTTTTTTAATGCTACTTGTTTTATCCAGTTTTTAACCATATGCGCACATCTGTCATAATATTCAAAGAGTTGAATGTGGACAGTATTGGAAGAAGAATGCACATTTTTTTTTTTGTTCTGTTTCTTATGTGACTCTCCTATATTTTGTTTGTTTGAAATCTATGTATTTATAACATTATAACATTAATCCATAATAAATTGAATTGATAAATTAATAAAAACAACACTCCTGAAAAACGATGGCTGTTTCAAGTTCAACCGTCTAGATAAGGCCAAAATTTCTGTTTTTCCCTTTCAGGATTGGATCACGATTGACATTCGTTCTGTCCTTTCACTTATATACATTATTTCAATTGAATGAAAATTAACAACAACCGCGCCTCTTTTTGTTAAGAAAATGTAATGTTTCGCAAAAAAATGTAAGATGTCAAATCGCAGTTTTATTTAACAGAGGTCTATTCCGGAACTTGCAATTCTCACGCCGGAAAGTAACATGACACGAACCGGAACCGGAACTTGCACTTTTCATAGACTTTAAAATCTCATACGACACCGGCCATAGAAAATTACAACGGCTTAACATACCCCTGACTCAGCAGTTTCTGTGACAGTGCTTTTGCTCTTTTCACACAGTCACTGTATGAAATACAAGCTCTATAGGAACGAATTAACTGTGAAATATGCACTCCATATGCTGGGGAGGGTATGTTGCTGCTGAAAAGGGGAAATTACACAAAATCATCACGTTTGACATGTAACCGAGATTCCAGACGTGTTTGTCAACGTATAACAAAAGGTTGAGGTATGAAGCAGAATTATGTGTACCTGTTCTTTCTTTAATTGCAAGTTCACTGAAGGTAGATCCGATGAAAATAGCCTTTAAGTCTTGGGTTATTAAGAGCAAATACGTCTATATATATTCACCTGAAATTAAACGTCTTGGCCAGTTGTTTTTGTTTCTGTTGCATTATTCCTTGTAAAAACTTTCCTTCATACGAATAAAGGAAAAGGTCAGCTAAAATTCGCGCCCAATTTGTTTCCATGGGAATCCTTATTGTTTGTTGAAAAAAATAAGTAACTTCTGTAAATTCTACTCTCATTACTGTACAGCTTTGCTTAATTTGCTTGAAAGTGTCAGAGATACTTGTTTAACGTAATTGAACAAAATGTGCAATCATTTTGTTAATTACCTTAAGTGCACTATTCCCGCATAGTCTGAAGCAGAAATAGTTTCAAAACGAATAGTTTCCCTGCTTCTGCTGTTGCAGAGAAGTCTGACAAAATGATTATACAAATTCGAAAGGATTACAGGACATTCATGTCAAACCACACAACCATTGACCTTCAAATGATGCTTAAGTTCTCAATGTGAATACATATATGAATGTGGATTACAGTGTTTTGTTAGAGTACTTTGTCCAATCATTTTTATGTCTGTTGATGATCCCTAATCCATGGATAAAAAGGGTAAAAATGTAGTGTTGCAGTGTTAAAAGTCAATTATGCTGAAACCGGTACAAGGGTCCACAATTATATTATTTCCTCTAAAACCGCACAGGCAGACTAAGCAAACGTTTGCAGATTGGAACATAGTTTAATTACAGAAACGATAATGTAGCATATGTTGGTAAAGTCGAAATATATTTATGGTAAATTGGTTCTGTTTATTTTATGTTGATTATAAAATAAGTTGTTACTTCTAAGGAATCCAAAATTAATTATTGTCTTAGATTCTAATCATGAGTTATCCTTTTAATAAAACTCAATACAGATAAACTACTAACTCTATGACCACTATCTTGGAAAAGAAAAGCATATGACAAAACGTAATTTAGAAAGATGGGTCACAGGAACGTGTGCAACATGTTTTAAACAGTGACAAAACAGCATTGAAAAATCGGTTACGAAGTAAAAAACATCCTTAATATATGGAAAGATTAACTTCTTTTGTATCATAATATTTTTTATTTTCAGAAGGTTTTGTATAAACTCGGCTCCTTAAGAGTGCCGTCAAGACCGGCAAGTAGGGTGCACATTTGGTGTCCATTAGAATACCGATTGTCTGCTCATTTATCAGTCCGCAAAACTTCAGAAATATATTTGCGTTGAAAAGGTCCATTATCTTTTTGATGTCATCCAAAATATATTTGTTTCAATCATAGAGGTATTTTAGAATTTAACATTTTTCATAACAAAAGGGGAGATATTTGCTTCTAAGTGTATCATTTGTCAACAAGCATATATTGTCTGGTTGTAAAAACTTATCTTTCTTTAAGTAGAGAATGGGAAAAAAGATAGACGGAGAAGCAAATGTCAGTCAAAAGTTCTGATGCTCTGACATGATTTCAATGATCAGTCTTTCAGATTTTGAAAAAGCTGTTGGAATTTTCGGAATTTACATCTGAATGACACCATTAGGGGAGAAAACAGCATCACAGTATTTTTGTAGTCCTGTAATATAGATAGAATATATATGTAAGAATTTTCAGAAAGAACAAAAAACCGCTCTGTATCTTTCCTTCCATGGAATGTCGTGAAGTTTTTGTATCCAATACAAAGAATGGTGGCAGACAATATCGTTAGCTGACAATGGTATAGCAACTTTTTCCTGATTTTTTTCCTTCAACATAAAAATTTGGGGAATGCATTAAATTTTCTCCTCGGCTCTTTTATTATGTCACCTCTTATGTATACAATTACAAAATGTATAACAAAATCAAGTCAATTGTATTTCCATACTTTCAGATAAAATATTCAGCCACTGAACTGACGACTTAAATATGATTTTGACGGATTTCGTTTGTTTTTTTGTTTAAATTCATAAAGCACTTTCACAACTAAACTAAACTAGATCCCATATTGAAAGGCAAATGTTTTTAACTCGCAACAAAAAAATGTTAGTGTTGTTCTTCGAGTAATAATATCTTCCCAAACACTGAAAACTGGCTCAAGGTACATCAGTAGTCCACCGCCATTTCAAATTTATGATTTTTGCTCTTTGAAGTATTATCTGTTTTTATGCAAAAAAAAATATTTGTGTTGAGAATTTGAATATTTTTTTCAATGACACTAAAAGACCATAACACAAATATACCAGATTTAAATGTAGATGTACAGAATAGTACAGAAGAGTTTTAGAGTAAAACACTTTGAAAAAGAGATATTTCAAAAAGTAATATAATCTGATAAAATATTTTACACATCACTATCAAAAATTACATTCTACATTGTAATCAGAAAACTAATTCGGTGACACCTAATTGTCTTAATTTTTTTGAAAGTATATCACAGTAGCTAGCTTTTGAGTGAAATTGAAAGAAATATAGTAACGAAATACCCCTTTTCCCTTACATATTCATTAGCAATACAAAATGGAGTTGATAATTTCAATGTAATATTTTTTGTTATTTTTTCGCCAATACCATGAGCAAACTTCCAATGAAAATGGAAAAAAAATCCATGGACATTAATCTGAAGTACACATCTACCTTAGATGGACATAAAAGACTATTTACAGTCATGTCTGACTGCCTATATCTAAGAAACTTACAAGTGTGGCATAAATCAATCTCATGCTTAGGGCAATTATACGATTTTGGGCAATATTTAAACACATTTCAGATTGGCCTAACATATGTACCAACTTCACGGCTAAATGGTCGTGCATGGTTTTCTTTATGTTTTTTTTTCAAAATGCATCAAACTGTCAACTCTGATCTGCTTAATGTTTGTAAACTTTATATACCTTATAAGCAACGGCAGTAGAATACTAAGGGGACAAAGCACAAAATAACATAAATGAAAGTCCATAGATATTGCAAAAACGAGAACACCAGGAAACTGAAGACTAAATACTCTACATACCTATAAAACACACGAGTAAACATTCAAAATAAAACACTTACAGTGTGAAATCCAAAACACAGAGCACATGATAACAGGTGTTACGGGAAGGTTAACCTTTCCTGCTCTATATACAGCACCCGTCACATTGATAGTGGATCTTAAATATAATGCAATTATTTTCGCGCTATAAATAACCCAAATCATCTTTTCTTCTTCTTTTTTTTTATTTTCAAGTAGATAATACAATTTTAATAAACATAGACAAACGATTATAAATAATTAAACGTAAGTCAAACCAGATGTGATGCAACTGATATTAAAAGAAAGTGCGATTTTTATTCCATGACTCCTAATGTTGATCAAAGTTGTACTCTCCCTTCTTATTAGGATCTAATTACATCACTGTTTAGGGCTATAAACACTATTTGCAATCCAAAACATACTTTAATGATTCATTGTTAAAATTACTACAGGCAACAAAAATTATTTTACGTCAAGTTCTTTATTTAGAATTCTTGCAATATGCTCTGTTGAGTACGTAAATATTATTGATGCGATAACAATGAGGCAACCATCTCAAAACGTCTTGACAGAAACTATCGTGGCGTGGGATTCTCTACAAAGCTAATGTCATGTATCCTCCTTTATCTTACAACTTCTGTCTCTCTGCGAACATTCTTTCCATATAGAAAATCCATAGTTGATTAATATTCGTTTGGCCATTTCTGTTCATTAAATTAACTGTTCGTGTATAGGGGATCAAGGTCTTTAGTTTTAAGGAAGTACTTGGTGTTTCAGATATGGACATTATACTCTACTTAATATGATTATGACATGATATTACATAGATAATGAATCACGGTCAGATTTGTCATTGGTTGGGGTAGTATTTATGTCTACCATAGAGTAGAGTAGCAACTGTCAAACACGAAAAATGTCCAAAACTTTTCCCCCATTTCTTTTATCTATTGGTCATTTTCAAAGCACAAAGCAAAACAGTATAAATAAGAAGATCAAGCCGATCTTATTCATATTGAATTATACAAAGCTTGTATAATTTTAATAACTCAAAAATAAGCAGACCATATTCCTACTAAATCATAGCAAAAGTTAGAGAATGGTAAGAAAGGAATTTATACAACAATCCTTTAGGTTCTAAAGATTACGCTTTTAGATATAGTGTTTTGAAGACTCATGAACTGGTTTGATCATTCAATTCACAATGTGATAATGTATTTTTAAGCACTTCACAAATAACTACAAAATTTTGAATCTTAAAAAGAAAAAGAAGGCAACAGTAAATAGTAGTTATCATAACCGTGATATTTTTGCATTAAAACATTAATTTTATTTTATCTGAAAAGTAAGATATTTGCTGTAAAGAGATGTCCATTCACAAGCAGTGTTTATCTTATCGTAAATTCACCACCACGTATTTAGTTCATTGATGCTGTTAAAAATCTAGCAAAACCTTAATTTTAGAAATTGTCACTAAAAACTAAAGAGTATATTCCTCATGCATATGTCTGTCTATAGTGGATTATGGCTTTTCATTTACACCTGACAGGTTATCCTTACACATATTACGGTCTATAGTCTTCCAAATTATTTGATTTTATCTGCACTGAAGAGACGTAAGTTGTCAAATTGTCTATATCAGAAAAACAATAATTACCGTAACTGCCATATTTTGTTATTCAAGGAAGGGATCATTATATTGCCTTTTTACTCTCAGTAATAGATTTTCGGCTCCAAATTTTAATCCATGCAATCGTAAGGACTTCAACATGTATTCGTTTACAGATATAATTATCTCTTAAAGGGATTATGATTCTAATGAGAAATAAATCACAAAGGGTATTTTTAAAGGGGGCTTCATCATTAGCATTACCAATATCAGAAAGGATACAAATATAAAAATTCCCTCGAAAAATTAAATTTATATAATATTTGTTGCAAAGAAACTGGTATGACATTATAGGGTCAAAATACAAAATAATGAGAAAAATATTTCTTAATGTGATAATCAACCAGTGGAATTTTTTTTTTTGCATAAATCCTTCTGAAATAAAAAAAAACGTAGAGGTGTTTCAGTTTTCATGGGTCAGTAATCTCGGTAACAACGTCATAAACAGTAAAAAAATTCGATGTTCCCCTGAACGGAAAACACATAATTCTTAATTTATATTGTTTTTGATATAACAAGATATGTTTCTTAAATATTTGTAACATATGTTTATTACATCAAATAATTATCATTTAAGTTACATAATCATATTTTCTATAAACTTCTGGGTTCTTAAACAGACACATGAATATTATATTCATTCCAAAAATTTCTTTGATGTTTTTTTTTAATTAAAGATTTCAAAAAACTTCAATATTACAAATTTGCAGTGGTTTTAGGACAAGATATATAAAAAATATAATTTACTGAAAATATGGAAATATGTCAACATACAACATAAAGTTTGCATCACTGTCAATGAACGTATGGCAACTAAACACGTTGAAATTATCTTGACTATGCCACATTCGGCTTGGTTTACCAAATTCCTGTTTCCTTATTTCGACTCAACTATCGTGACTTTGATAAGTTACAAAAACAGTGTATACGGCAATTAAGTTCTAAAAGAAAACCGATAATGCTAAAATGATCTAAATAAAGCTGTCTATCAAACTAAATAAATAACAAAATACCGAAGTTACTTTTAATTTATTTTCTGCATATGTGCATTTCGACAACTTATGTCTCATCCAAAACATTTGGAAGTCCTTTAACCGAGATTATGTAAAAGCTGATAGAGAACAAATAACCAAAATAATCTAAATAGAAAAGTAAAAAATTCAGTTAAGGACAGAGCTTTGCATGACGAAGATACTTTTTAGTTTAAAACAATATTTTGTAAAATTCTTTTTTGACATCACGTTTAAAGACGCTTTCCTAATTATCCCTAAAAATCTGAGAAAAAAATTACAAGGGAGACAATATATTTTGTATATTGCCCTGATATATACAATTTGGTAATTGAACATTTGGTTATAGTTTCTGATATTGATTCAACTATAAGCCAATAAGGAACCTTTGAACCGTGTTGACTCCGGTAACTGCTTTATTTTTATACGTAAAAAATCAATACATCAATACATTGAGAGGGAATAGCTAATTAATGAACACTGTTGAGCTAAGGGTGATTTATATTTTATCGATTTGTAGCGCTTCAGGTTACTAGTATTTTTTTTCATGAAAAATTATAAATGCACTTGAATTTCATAAGTAGTTTGTTTTTATGTGGTATATATTTATTTCAATGTGTTTTGAAATCCAGTTATTCTTTTTACTGGTATCCGAGGCGATCGTTTCCGCCTTCAATTACACTAGAGTTCCTATCTCTTAAAATATTGATAGTTTCTACAATATACTTATTTAACCTTTTGATAGCAAATATAAGAAAAATCATGCACACAATATACAAATTTTCGAAATAATATAGTAGGGAAAGAGTTGAGGGATCTTGTGTAAATGTTAATTCAAACAAGCTTTTCAAACTTGTATTTATGTTTTCATTTTTCCTCCTTTCTCGCAAGTCCTGAATCTGGGAGTTAACAATTATTCATTTCTTGCGTTATTTATTTTCATCAATTTACTTACAGAACCTTTACTTCTTATTCTTGGAATTGGTAATTGTTGGGTGTGTTTTGGTGCAAGTTATACCAACAAGACAGTCTAATCAATATTCAAGCTTAAACAGAGTAGAACGATTATCTCATGTTTGTCCGTGGCAGTACAGACTTGATATAAATGAACTTCGACGTCCAAAATCTATGGTTGTGGCTGTATGTACTCATGCAGTGAGTGAAGGCTTCACATGTAAAGAAATAACACGGGATATACAAGTGCGACGTCTTGGCATAGAGGGAAGATTTAAAACAACAATGGAAACAATCAGTGTGGCATGTGGTGCCGTGACCAAATGATTCAATGAATCAAGAGTATGATGTGTCGATACTGTCTTAATGTATTTCACGAAATATACAAGTTAACTCCTAAGAGCCTGCATGTGAATGAATGTGTTTATTTATTGTACATTTGAAATGAATGTTTCTTATTTGTAAACAGAAAGTACTGACACAAATAAAGAGATTTTTTTTGTAAACTTTGACTCTATACTTTTCCACGCACTTTAATGAAAAAATCAAAGATGAAGAACAACAAGTAAAGCGTCGTTACATTGCTTGTTTTAAAATGTATTTGAAGAGACTATGTCGCATGTGCATTTACTCCATATCCTTTCATTTTTTTTTTTTTGTTTACCTATGCCTTGTACTGATTTAAGAAATTCTGTAAAATTTGATTTCATAAATATCCCCAAAGATTCTTGTTTATTTCAAAAAGACAGATTTAAACAGACAATGAAAAGATATGTAGTAAATGCACATGAGATAGTCTTTACAAATTCATGATTAACCCAAGGAATGGAGCAATGATTTTATCGTTGTTCGTCAACTTGAAACCACAATGAGGCATTCAGTAATTAGCTATGACCATACTTCAAGACGGTCTGCACCACCGGTTTGAGCGGAATTCATAGCTTAATGTCAATTAACGATACATCCATGTATCTTCTATTTAATAAAATAAAAAAATGTATGGCAGAAAAGAATTAAAGACATGGCGGGGAAAACGCTGAAAACTGTCCTGTGATTCAGGAAAATAGTTTTAAAGTGTTTGTACAATATGTTTTAGAAGTGAAACTAGAAAATTAAGGAAAATTGGCTTCCCTTGAAGAAAATTACTCACTTTGTGACCACGTAACATCACTGTTATAAATAGTTATGAAACATTTCTATTTTTCCCATATTATATTTATTACTAGAATTGTAAACATAGAACTGACACATTTTAAAATGTTTATAAAGATTCATTTTGAACAACCTCTATAGTGATATAAGTCAGGAGTCGCGTTTTGGTACAAGAAATACATGTTGCAAAATTACTGAAGACAAATAAACATTAAACAATAATGTGTAAGTGAACAATTCTAACGAAATAACCAAGTTTCTTTAGGCCTTCCATACATCCTCTTTTTGATATATTTTATCAATATGATTCAGTAGTTGTAGGGATAATGAAAATGTTTTTTATCATAGAATTTAGTATTACACGATTGTGAACAAGTTTTTTCCTGTAATAAAAAAAGAGTTCATATGAACAAAATGTGTTATTTTTCAAAAAATCACTTATTTCACCACTCTTTTGCCGTTCAAACGAAATGTTTAGATGTTTTCACACAGGGTCCAATGTCACACTGTATCATACAATGACAGCCATGGTTTTTCAAAGAAGGGAACAAAATGAGTAACAGTAGAATACCGAAAGAACAAAGCACAAGCTTACATAAATCAAGGTTCAGAGACAAGGCAAAAACCTAGAACATCAGAAGACGGAAGACAAAAGACACTTCACAACCACAAAACAAAAATACTACAAATACACAATAAAAACTAATGCACTAACAGTGTGAACTCTCAAAAACAGAGTAACATGAGGTGCTTTGGAAGGGTTAGCATATCCTGCCCTGTATACAGCACCCGTCACACTGTCAGTAGGTAAATCGCAGATCGGTCAGAATCGGTTATGTCAGATCCTGGAAGGCGTAAAACTAGCTGAAAATGTTCGCTTTCATTTATGACTACGACATTTCATATCTATGATGTCATGGTGACGGCCATAGCAAATTACAACGGCTGAACATATCCCTTACTCAGCAGTTTCTGTGACAGTGCTTTTGCTCTTTTCACAAGGTCACTGTATGAAATACAAGCTCTACAGGAACGAATTAATTGTTAAATATGCAATTCATATGCTGTGGTGGGTATATTGCTGCTGAAAAAGGGAACGCTCACAATTAGGAAGTCAAACTCATCACGTGTGTCATATAACCGAGATTCCAGACGTGTCCGTCAACGTATAACAAAAGGTCGAGGGGTAGATGTAATGAAAATATCCTTTAAATCTTGGGTTATTAAGAGAAAATACGTCTATATATTTGTAGCTGAAATTAAACGTCTGGGCTATTTTTTTTTTTTTTTTT